>JAJOOE010059946.1:0-10587 GCA_036250405.1 Solanum raphanifolium | reverse complement strand
GAGCTTGACTCTTGTTCTATGATGTCGTTTCGAAATGGTTTGCCTTTAGTCCCTATTTCCCGTTAATTAATGTTGAATGTACTTCCGCGACCGATGAAATGTGATGACAAGTTTGAGAGGCTTGTTTGGGGTTCCTTCGGGTTCCTCATTCGCCATGTCCCGGCTAGGCCCTAGGTTTGGGTCGTGACAGGTATGTACCTCCCTTGACTTTTGCAGTGGTCTTCCACCTCTGATATTTTGGTGGCCAAATCATTCAGCTGAGTTACTAGTGCGTTTAACTTGAAGTCCCTCTCGACTTCCTGATTAGGCTCAGCCAATTTTCTACCATTTCCTTCAGCCATGCTCAGGGTATCTACCTACAACAACAATGCAAAGAAAAAAAACAACACTAAAAATAAAGTTAGTAAAATACGACTAAGAAGAACAAAAAAATTTACTAAACTAAAAATACTCAAATAACACCACTACCTAGCAGCGGCGCCATTTTGATGTTTGCGTAATCAAGACACAACTTTCAATTCGAGTGTCTACGATCGTACAATAGTAAAGTAACCCAACCAAGGGTTAGGGTCGAGTCCCAAGGGAGTGATTTTTAGAATTAATAAAAAAATAAAATTTAGTTCTAATTAGTCATAGCTATAGATATTATCGAATATAAACATACTAAATCTAAACGGGGTGATGCAAGCGTCAATTATCAATGGGGGATTTTGTATTAGTTAACAACTACAAATAGCAAAAATATCAGAAAACGAGATAGAGAGACGAGATTCTTGGAATATTATAGGAATACGGGATAAACTAAACTATCGGGTACATGCTTTTGATAGTAAACTGTTGAGTATTTGTGACTAGGCTAGACTATAGTGTGGGTAAATTCTCTCTGGAGCAACTTACCCCGAATCGACTCGGTTTCTCTCGAACACCGAGTTGCCACTTTAAGCTCAGCCTCCGCCTTAGCCCATTCACTCTCTCTCGAGCTGAATGTGTGGGAGAAGGACTAGGATTCAATCTCTCGAGCTAAACCCATGTCGACCCAATACCACCGGCTATCAATTTAGTAGTCTTAGTTTTACGACCTCTCCCTCTCGCAAGCTGAAAACACAAAGATGAAATTGTATTTGCAACTACAACTCCATTAAGTTCATACACAACTACTAAATGAAATCACATTTAAACAATAAATAAACCATCAACAAGCAAGACCCAACAGATAATCCAACCCATATTCACAAAAAATCACACCCCAAGAATTAGGGTTTTAGCTAGACATGTAAAAGAGATAAAAATTTATACCAATATCAATTTCCATCTACTGGGTATGAAGGATTAAGTCTTAAAATACGTCAAGAGTGAAGAATTTTTGATACCCAAGTCCAATTTCTTGTAGTTGAAACCCTTTGAATCTTAAAGGTCTTAGAACAAAGTCTCTCAAACCCTCTAAAACTTAGACTCTATCCAAAAACTATAGAGTCTATTTCATCGCCTTCTTGCTTTAGCTTTCAGCCTCTTTGCACTTGGAGTCGTTGGGCGATATAGTACTGCTTCGCAAAACTACTCGGCGACACGCCGACTTCTCAATTTCATCGCCAACCTGATCTTTCCCTTCAGGGCTCAGCACAGTTGAACAAAAGGCGATCTTCGGACCGATCGACTACTCACCAACTGGGCTCGGCTATCCTCGGGCCTTCATTTCTTCATTCTTTTCAGCCGCTTTGTTCCTTCTTGCCAAGTAGTGTCCAGGCTTTGCCTCAAACTGTAAATACCTGAAACTTAAAGGTTTCCATCAGATATTGACAAAAAATATACATTTGAGGACACTAATTCTATCAAAATATAGTCCTAAATGAGTCCAATTTGTGGACTCATCAGTCTTGATCAATACCGATGACTTGAATAATGCTCATAATCGAACAAAAATGAATGTGCAGCTACGATGAGGCCAAATAAAGTTATATAGACAATATGTGAACTTTTTGCATCTCGTTGTGACTAGCCGGTTATCGAATGAGTCTCTTGTGATGAGTATTGCACACTAGCAAAAGTATGAAGTATTGTTTGATATTGGTGTCAATGCCTTGTGTGATGATCTTTCCATGAACCAATTGTGAGGACACCTAGAATTTGCCCCATTGGTCCAGTTGACTAAGTGATGCAATCTCTTGAAATGATCTTAGTTAACTTTGAAAAGCGTGAAACAACTTGACATTATACATCTTTTGTGGCCAACCTTGTGAGTGTGTGATCCTTACTTGAACACCCTTTGAGCCTTAGACTTTTCCTAGAAGAAACTTGATGAAATTGTGACCTTCCTTTATCCATTAGCCATAATCATCATGATTTGTGGTTTGTTTGAATAGCCAACTTAGGCCAAAATCCTAAGTTGGGGGTGTGGTGAAAAGAGAAGGTAAATCAAGAAGTGCAAATAAGCCCCTTTGACCCATGGTATAGAGAAAGATGGAGCCGCTCCATACAAAAAAAAAAAGAGAAAAAGAAGAAAAGAATGAAAAATAAAGAGAATGAAATAGTTGTGAAAATGCAAAAAGAAATGGTGTGTCCAACAGTTCATACCAAATTTCATGAGGATTACAACCATTGAGCCTAAATGACCATACCTTTGCACTCAGCCCCATTACAAGCCTTGAAAATACCTTTTTGATCTTGAGTGAGCTGAAACAATTGTTGGTCGGAGAATAAGGGCAAACTTATGGGTGAAGTCATGCATCGTGTTTATCTTTTTGAGTGTGAGTGTTGATTGTGATTCCGGAGCAATAAATTGTTGAACCATTGTGTGGGAATATGGAATCATTCATTGTGTGAGGGCATTTGAGTACCTTTGTTGACCTTGAACTCGTATTTGAAGCGAGTATGGTGAACTTGAGAATCTTCGATAATGTTGAGTCACATCTTGAATATTTGAGTGCACAATTGATCCTGTGTAGCACTGTGTGAGACATCCTTTTTGAACTGCTGAACTTGAGTTTTACTTTAAGACAAGCAAATGTTTAAGTTGGGGGTGTTGATGAGTCCACAATTTTGACTGATTTAGGGCTTTATTTGGATAGATTAGTGTCATCAAATGCTTATTTTGTGCCAATAACTGATGTAAAATCCTTGTTTTCCAAGTATTTGGATTGAGAAACAAAGCATAGACACTAATGAGCAAAAAGGAACAAGGCAGTTGAAAGAACGAAGAAAAGAAGGCCTGTTGATCGCCTAATCTATTGGGCGAGTCGCCGAGTGGCAAATACCTTGCCTAAAGTTCTATCGTGCCAAGCCCTGAAGGAGAAAATCAAGTTGGCGAGAGAAAAAAGCAGTCGGTGTATCACCGAATGGTTCCGCAATGCAGTGTTGGATTGCCCAAAGTTACAAAACATGAAGATGCTGAAGGCTAAAGCAAAAAGGCAACAGAACTGACCAAAGGGCCGATCGCCGAGTTGATTGGCGATCCCAATTTATTGCGCCGAATGGCCCTTCGTATTATATTTTTGGCGATTATAAATACATTTTTAAACATTATGTTTAAAAAATTAAAATTTTATTCTAAACATTCATTAGAGTAATTTTTTGAGTTTGAACTGAGAGTATTGAGACAATATTTTCCTTAGCTTTAAAGAATTAAAGTTTTCCATTTTTGAGAAATTGGAAGTGGGTCTTTAGGATTATTCAACTTGGACCTTTGTAAAGATTAAATTAATCTAACCTAGTTGATGGAAACATAATTTGGTAACGACTTTTTTTTTGTGTTCGAGAGAAACCAACTTGATTCGGGGTAAATTGTTCGAGGGAAAGTTTATCCCCACTAAAGTCTAGCTTATTCACGGATTTACAGCTATTTACCAACAAATGCAATTACCCATTTGTCTACCTTATCCTATAATACAATAACATCCCAAGAACCCGTCTCATTACTTGTTAATTCGTGTTATTTGTTGTTGTTGTAGTTGAAAGTTAAAACCAAAACCCCCATATTTGACACTTGTGTCACCTTTAATTGGAAGTATGTTTTTATTCGTAAATGTCTTTACCTATGATTGACTTGAAAATATTAGAACTTTGCAATTGAATCTTAAGCTCGTACCACTCCTTGTGGGATTCGAGCCCAACTCATTTCGTTGGGTTATTTTACTGACTAACGATTGTTGACACTTAGAACCAGATGAAGTGTCCTGATACGTGAAATAAGAATTCATCATAAAATAATTTAATTATCTCAATTCATGCTTGATAGATCATAAAAAATCAAATAAATGAATATTTAAAGGAACTCATGACACTAAAGAAAACTCTAACTCAATTAGGGAGCTCTAACTTTGTAAATTGGAGAATTTGGGAACTCCATGGAGGAAAGGGGTCCATGGATGAAAACTATCATACCTTAATGCCAATTTCTTAACATCAATGGAGAGATTGGAGGCTTTACTTGAAACCCTGGGGTGATACCTTTTTCTTCAAGCTTTCTAGAGAGAAATATTTGAGAGGATGTCTTGTTCTTCTTTTGTAAATTTGAGAGAATGACTTCAATTGAGGAAATTTGGGGGGTTAAAACACTTATATAGTGGTTTTTATTAAGGGTACAACGACATAGTATTAAGCTAGAAAAATTAGAAAAAGACCCCAAAGCCTCTATGAAAAACACTGCCGACACCATCGATGGTAACGACCTACGTTTTGTGGTTCCACTGACGACCGTCCTAGTTGTCTGTCGTTTGGTGTCAGAGACTCAAATATTAGGACCCCAAATGATGGGACACATCCACAGGCCGTGGTCCAATAGACGGGTCGTGGGTCCCAACCATGGTCCTTATCTTTCAACCTCAAAATCTCATTATGTTTGGGACTTACCTACGAGACCTACCTACGACTCGTACATTAGCCAACAGACCGTCCTGGTGAACCGTTGAAAAATACAGAAAACTTGACATTCTTGGAAAAACTTACTGGCGAACCACGAACCAAACCTACGGTCCGTGGGGTGTTCCATGAGCCGTGGATGGCTTTTGTTGAAACTAATTCCAGATTTCTTAAAAGCTTAAATTTTACCCTTTCGCGAACCTGAGGTGTTACCTTATCTCCACCTTGGGATCATTCGTCCTCGAATGAGATTGAAGACATCATAAGTAAGGTATGTACTTAATCTAACGACCCAACATGCATGCAATGAAATAAGCGCACATATCCGAGGAGGAAACATCAACTTCAATCTAAAGCATGTTAAAAACATCATATCATGAAGTCTCTATGAAACTCATACTCAAATGCGCATAAACATATATAAATCAATCAAGTTGACTCATTTTCTCAAAACTTAAGATTTTTCATGAACATGCATAAATGAGGAAATCATGGGAATATCTAAGACACGTGACACCTAATGAGTAAACCATGAGGAACTCAATATCTCAAGCTTGAGTAGGGGTAGAAGGAAAGAGATGAGGATAACGATACATCATATCAGTCATGCCTTCCAAGTAGCACCCTCAACTAATTGATTCCTCCACAAGAGATTCACATAAGCTATTTCTTTACTTCTCAACTTCATCACTTGCCGGTCTAAGATCTAAATTGTTACTTCCTCATAAGAAAGGCTCTCCTTAACTCAAAAATATTCTAAGGCAACTATAGATGTCGGATCACCAACACATTTCTGCAACATGGACATAGAGAAAACTTGATGCACCGAGGCCAATTCTTTAGTCAATTAAAGTTCATAAACAACCTTACCAATACACCTCAAAATCTAATATGGGCCTACATATCAAGGATTAAGCTTCTCTTTCTTACCAAACCTCATTACACCTTTCATGGGTGAAATTTTCAAGTAAACCCAATCATTAACATCAAACTCAAGATCTCTTCTTCTAACATCGGCATAGGAATTTTGTCAAATTTGAGTCATTTTTAACCTTTTTCTACTAAGTAAAACTTTCTCCATAGCCTCATGTACAAACTCGGGACCTATCAAGGCAACTTCTCCTACTTCAAACCAACTTGTAGGAGATATACACCTCCTACCATGCAAGCCTCAAATGGAACCATACCAATGCCCGAGTGATAACTATTGTTATATGCAAACTGAATCAAAGGCAAGTGATCATACCAATTACCCTTAAAACCTATCTCACAAGCTCTCAAAATATCTTCGAAAGATTGGATAGTACGCTCCACTTTCCCATCAGTTTGTGGATGAAAGGTCGTAATAAGTTTAACACATGTACTAAGACCCTTCTGAAAAGATTTCCAAAACTGAGAAGTGAATTAAATACCACAATCGGAGATAATGGATAAAGGCACTCCATGAAACTTTACCATTTCCCTTAAGTACAATTTAGCCTCCGCCAAATAAAAAGTCTTGAAGCGAATGAAATGAGCCGATTTCGTCATTCAATCTAGTATAACCCTAATCAAGTCATGTTGCCACCGGGAGTGAGGCAAGCCAATAATGAAGTCAATATTCAAATCTTCCCACTTCCAAGTAGGAATGCTAATGTCTTGGGACAAACCTCCCGGTTTTTGATACTCAACTTTCACTTGTTTAAAATTGGGAAACTTAGCCACAAATTCTGCAATATCCATCTTCATTCCATTCCACCAATAGATCTCTCGCAAATTATGATACATCTTTGTGGATCCCGGGTTAATGGTATATCGAGAGCTATGTGCTTCTAACAATATCTAATCTCTCAAATCGTCTACATTAGCAACATACAAACGACCTTGATATCTAAGTTTACCATCTCCCTTTTGGGAGAAAGCCTCTATAGCCTTTTTAAGCACCGCTTTCTTAAATTCATCCAAAGTCGGATCAAGACCTTGCTTGGCTTTCACATTCTTCACAAAAGATGAATCTGAACCATTGTGAACCATAACCCCACCTTTAGTAGATTCTACTAACTGAATACCCAAACGGGCCAATCTATGAATGTCTCAAACAAACTACTTTTTATAATCGTCAATGTAAGTAACACTTCTCATAGATAGTCGACTAAGAGCATACGCCACCATGTTCGCTTTTTCGAGGTGATAGAGAACAATCATGTCATAATCCTTTAGTAACTCAAGCCACCTTTTTTGGCGAAGATTTAGATCCTTCTAATTAAAGGACTATTGGAGACTCTAGTGGTTGGTAAAAACATCAACCTGAACACCATACAATTAGTGTCTCCAAATCTTAAGAGCAAACACAACTGCCGCTAGTTCAAGGTCATGAGTAAGATAATTCTTCTCATTAACCTGAAGTTGCCTTGAATCATAGGCAATAACTTTCCTATTTTGCATAAGTAAAAATCCTAGACAAAATCTCCAGGCATCCCAATAAATAACAAAATCATCACTCCCTTTCGATAAAGTCAACACTGGAGCAAAGGAAAGTGTCACCACCCAGGGGTACCCCCTAGGCATACCATGGTGTAGTTGACCCAGAAGGGGTCGTATACAAGCCGCATAGCATACATGAACATAAAAGCATAGGAAAATAGTGCGGAATTTAAAACTTTTCTTTACAATCGAAGTATCTTATAAAATGAAAGAGAATTTGTGACACTGTCTCAAACCAGCTATTATACTTTGAATAAAACACTTGAAATACGTGTTTGCCTAGATATGCATATAATAGTATACTATAGTGTAATTTTTTTGTCCTTTAAATCGCATATTAATGAACCAAACACCTTGGAAAATGGATAATTAACTGATATTGTTACTGGAAAGTTTATGAATTGGATAACTATGCAAAAGAGAGAGAAGAACAAGACAAGAATGGGATCTTACAATGAATCTCGTATTCATTCACCAAACACCTAGGAAAAGTGGATTTGAGGCTCGACATACATTGCCTCAGTGAACTGCCCTGTAAAAGGTAAGTGTTTGCCCTTTTATCTCATTATAATTTATAGAGTAAACATATTTGTTTGAACGTTATATCGATTGGTAACATTCTGATTTAAGTATTTGTTTAAATCTACGTTACAATTTTTAGTACGTAAAATGATTAATTAAGGTTGGAAATTTTAAGGGGAAAATTATTGATTCATTCACTTGTAAATAAGTTATCTCCATGTCTATTTTTTATTTCTACAATCTATTAGGATTTGCTTCATCTTTCTTCAATGTCGAAATCAGTATGTAAAAAACATAAAATGAGCTGTAAAAATTTAGAAATGCAATCACTGATTCATATAGGTCTAAAATCATCAAAATTTTCAAATGTTGAAATAACTTTATGTCTGCTGAAATCTGTTTTGGCAATGCTCTCCCGCTTTGATTTTTTATTTAATATCAGTATGTTTTTCTGTTTGAAGAGTTTAGTGCACTATCAATTTATTTGATGTTGAAATAAGATTGTACATAAGAGTTTTCTTCTTGAATTAATAATTGAGTGAATTTGAACATTAATGTTGATCTTTTGGTTTTATTTTCTTCAAGGGTTGTGTCAAAATAATAGGAATCTTTCTTAGAATCCTTGTTAGTCATTATCCTATATGTTTTAATTAGAAAATCACAAGAAGGAAACCTTTTCTTTTACTTGTGTTGAAGAATTCATGTTTATTAGAAAACTTTACTAAAACCTATTTGTCATAGCTTTGTCTAGTAAACTGGTCCATCATAGTCTTCACCATTTCTCCATTCTGTAAACTTATTGATTGTGTGAGAATATTTTTGAATATGAGATTCATATTTTGCTAATGAGTGTATGTACATAGATTTCTCATTTCCATCGTAGAAGTCATATATCTAGGAATCTTGTGTTAACTTTTTGTTTGAGAACTTTCTTTTCGCATTTAAAGAAGATCCCAGATTGTTAGATTGATAATTTCATTTCATATTTCCCTTTTGTTTGATGCTATATGATCCAGGGACTCATCTGTATTCAAGTATTTGATGATTATGTTAAATAATATGGACAACCTAATTAACCCATATAATATAAATATTAGGGTTTGTTCCCTCTCGTGGAAGAAGGGGGATTCTCATTGCAAGAAGTGTCATATGTGAATTTTTTTGCTTTCTTTAAGAGTCTCTCCCCCTCCCTCCCCCCCCCCCCCCCACCCCTTCTGAGATCATTTAAGTTGATAAAATAGATTTAATATCCTTAAATCCATGTTTCTGTTTGAGTCTTTGTTTTGATGTGAATTCATTTTCTTTCATTTACTAGCTTCTAATATTAGTTTGTGTTAAATGCCAAAATTACTTGCTAATATTTTTTTCTTTGTTTCACATGAGCAATCGGGAGCATGTACAGGAGTCACACGGATGGCTCTATCTTCATTGACGATGTTGATCCATTAGTTTAAGATGACGACCTTAGTCCTTACGTGTGCATAGTTTTCAATAGTCTATCTTTGTTTGTAAGGACAAAACATGCCGTAACAATACCTGATGGATATGGGTTCTTATAAATAGTTGCAACATGTTTAGTGTTGTGGATGGTTTTGAACGTAATTATACAATTACAATTTTGTTATTTGAATCTTCAATAAATATTATTTTATATGAATCTCAATTATTTTTAGGGAATTTAATAATTTACAATTTATGTGTTTTGGGTGTATTGAACATTAATAAATAAAAAATGGAAGAAAACTACTTGCGATAAACTTTGCAACGAATTTGGTTGTTGCTAGAGAAAAATCAATTCATGACAGATTATGACAAATATTGTTTTGTTGGCAAAAGCAGCGCTTGAATGACACAATATGTTGCGATGGATTAGCGACGACAAATTCCATCGCTAGCTTATTAAAACGACGAAATGAATTATATCTTTAGCATCAAAATTCACAAAATAGCGACAAGATATTCCATCGCTATAATTTTGCAACGACAATTATACGTCGCTAGTTCATCGCTAATCTTGCAAAGGAATTTAATTTTCATCGCAAAGAGGTTAGCAACGAGCAAAATAGTAACAAACAATATTCAGTCGCTAATTCATTGCTAAATAGGTTTAGCGACGGATATATGCTTATTAGTGCCAGATTTTGTCTGTTGCTAAACGCTGATTTTTTTGTAGTCTCAAGACTAGTAGCCCAATCATGCATGAAACATCACAATAATGCACAACTCAAAATACACTATTCACAATGTGCACTTACTCAAAGGAGGGAACGTCAACTCCAATTCAACATGATCAATGCAATACAAGGAAGTATGAATTATATCTAACAACCCATCTATGCATGAGATTCTCATAGCTTGTCATGTTCAAGGAGGAACTACCATCTCCTAGTCATGATATGTTCAACATACTTTCATGGAGCTCATGTGCAATTTATTCTCAAAAAGCATTTCATTCAAGGAGGAATTTCTCAACTCCTAATTAAAACATGTTCATATATTCTTCTCATGAAGTACAATAGGCAACTCTTGCTCAAGGCCCCACAACATGAGGGAAACAATTCACATAAACTCATTTTCATTCCAAAACACAAGTTTTCATGAACATGCATTATATAAAGAAGTCATGGCAACGCATAAGCACATAACATAATGCTAGGTAGGCACACCATCGCCCCCCCCCCCATTAGGAGTGAGCCTACACAACTACTTCTAAACATCATTAATCACAGTCATATGAAGAACTAGGTT
>JAJOOE010059945.1:0-21285 GCA_036250405.1 Solanum raphanifolium | reverse complement strand
TACATAACTTTATTTTTACCTATTTATATAACATAAGTTTTCAATGAAAAAATATTAATATTAAATAAAAAAAACTCGTCACATTTTTAATAGTGTCAATATTATTTATATCGTGAATGCATAAAACATAACTAACCGTCAGCAAAGTGACACATTAGTAGAGGTAATTAATGAGATGACGAGAGCCTTTTGTTTTTTTTTTCTTCTTTTATTCTAAATTAAATTGACCTCTTCGTCACTACAAAATAAAATAAAATATATGTAATAATAAAAAATAATAATTAAAATTATGTGCAATATATTTTTGTCCCAAAAATAAGTGTTATTTTAGAAATTTAGAATGGAAATATGTTTTCAATCATATTTTTAGAGGTTGTTTAGTATATGAGATAAGTATAATAATTTTGGATCCAGCTCCTCTTCATTTCTTTTCTCTCTATTTCCCCCAAGTTCTAGCTTGGATTGAAGATACATGTCATAGTTTAAAATTAATGGTTGAGATCTAATTAAATAAAGCAAAGTCCTAACCACATTTATTTACTTTCATATATTTTCTTCTTAAATATTTTTGCAACGTAAAAAAAATGGACAAGTAAATAGGGATAGAGGGAGTATAATTTTAACAATCTTTTATAATAGTATTTTACTATAATAGCTAGGGGTGTCAATGGTACGGTTCGATCGGTTATTTTTAAAAAATTATACCATTCCAATTTTTCGGGTATTTTATAATATATAACCAAAATTAGATTTTTAAAACCATTGCAATCATATCGGTTTCTCTTCGGTATCGGTACGGTTCGGTTAATTTTTTATTTTTCTTCATTTAAAATATCACCTCAAAATTACTACTATTAAATATTTCTTTCGCAAATATGTTCTTGAGAAACACTTTAATTCTTCACCAAGAAGACATGAATGTAAAACTTTATTGCCGTATTGTTTGAATAAGTTTTGTTGTATTGTTTGATAGAGTATCTATTATAGTATCTTTTAATTTTAAACCTAATTAAGTAAAGGCTAATTAAATAGCAAAGATCCAAAGTCGTCTAGTCACCAGATGCCTAGGACCTAAGTTATATTTATATTTGAAAAATGTTATAAAACATATTTATATATTGAATTTAACATATTGTTAATATACAAAATATATTTACATACACGTAGGATTATTCGGTTCAGTTCGGAAATTTTTCAAGTTTTCTCATAAATTAAAATAATCATCTCCAATTGTTCGGGATGGTTATACACTTAGAATAAAAATCCACGATTTTATTGAAAAAAAATAACATAAATCTATTCGGTTCGGCTCTGACCATCATGATTGGCACCCACACTAACCCTCCAGTGGGAGAACCACTACTACAACCCAAACTAATCAACTAAACCAAAACTAAGGCAATTAAGTTACAGGAGCAAGCTTAAATGACAATAAAAATACGGAGTTCCCATAAACTCCAAAGGTTTAAACAAATAACTTAACCAAAAATAATGTGGAAATTCAACCCCTAGAACCGGAAAGTCAATGTACCAAAACTCTACTAACGACAAGTCTAAGAACAAGGGATACAACCCCGAAACTAAACAACAACTTAACCAATAGTCTGAGTCTGAAAGAGTGGACTTAAACAAGAGAGATCCATGGAAGCCTGAAAGAACTGGCTTACCCTTGAATCCAGTTGTTTTATTTAAAAAAGAAGAAGAGAAAAACAACAGTTTTTTAAGAGTCGCCACTTAATTTTTAAAGAAAAATCAAGAAAACTTATTTCAAAAGATTACAATAGTAAATCTAATGAAAATATTAAAAGGGGGTTCGGGGTTCATATTAATATTCTAGGAAGGGGTTTAAAGCGCCCAGAACATCCGCTAACACGCGATTATTTGGTAATTAAATCATTTGGCTAATTGTTTAAAAGAGGCATTCTTAAACGAGTTTAGGAGATAGACAAACTTTAAGACTAAAAACCATTTTTTAGGTGAAACGGAAATAATATAAGGGATTACTTAAGTAAAATATTTCAAAGTAATTCAAGTAATAAAATAAGTAAAATTATTTTGTCTTTAGAAATTCTCGAAATGACTATCTTTTGGGGAAATCAAATTAGGAAAACCTTAAAATTGACTAGAAAATAAACAATTAAACAAATACGAAACAAATAAAATAAAGAGAGTGAGTTTTGGGCCCAAGTCTGGTTTTCTGTTTGCCTGGGCCAGTACTTGGGCCTAATTTTTATTTTGGGCCTTTTAGCCCATTTGCACTTGTCCTAGACTATTATAAAAACTGAATTTTCTTTTGGGTTTTAGGCCCAATTTCACCTGTCCTAAAACTAGCATATGATACAAAAAAATTAAACAGGCTTTTGCCCCAATTATAATACAACACAAAACTCAAATTTCGGGAGGGCTTTTGACCCATTTTCGTGACTGTATGCAGTGTATATCGTTGCTGTATATCACTGTATATTCTGCATATTTCGCGTATACTGCTGTATACGGAGTGTATACAGCCTTCAATTTCGCTGTGAACACTTGCATTTTCTGTTTTCCAGCTTTGTTTCAGTTTCCCTTTCAACCCCTTGATCCACTGATGAGAGGAGAGTAAATTGGGCCTCCGTGGCCCACTTTGAAATGCAAAAGAGATTGGAAAAGAGTTCGGTGGACTCACACGAAAGGGCATGCAATGAAGACAAATAAGAAAATTAGAAAATGAATACTACATTCAGAATTGAAGTAAAGAAAAGAAAAATAAGATGTAACAGTGCTATTACTAACAAAGGCAAATACAAGAAACAAGACCAAACCACCTGATAAAGCTATGCAATAAAATATTCAACTCTACCATCTCACTCAAATCTACTATAAAAGCTACCCCTTTTGGTATATTTAGAATGAAATAGATTAAAAGGCAAACAAGGACTAACTACAGATGTTAAAAGACATGAACAACTCAAACAAAACTTTCAATTGGCATTTTAAGACAAACATTCGTTCCATTAATTCTCGATCAAGAGAAAATGAAGAAAGATACATCTATTTGGCAAGAGCGGAAGCAACAACAATCGAGACTCTAAGCTAAAACAGTAACAATCCAAGAGATGTGCATTAGTATTATGCAACACAACATGTACGGCTTTACATTTGAGCTAAACTAAGCACCTTCACTTCTTAACCCAAGCAGCAACTACACTTTAAGCAAGATACGGAAATTTACGCAATTAAACTGATCTTATACCTGATAACTAATGCATAATTAAGAACATCTAAACGACTAAACTCAAGATCAATACTAATCATGAACAATTTTGGACCGAGGCAGACTAACAACAGTTGAAACCCCAAAACATACGAAATGGAGCAATCAACAAACATAATCAGATAAACAATAAACACAAGATATGAAAACTCCATTAATGGAGGTTAGAAGCATACTGAATTACAGAGAGAAATCAGAAGGAAAAGAAGAGAAGAGAAGATAATATTATTAAACTGAATGATTCTACTGTTACATTGAATTTGGTCACTTTACATTGTAGCTTAATATCTATTTATAGACTGTAGGATTGTAAACACCTTCTTAACTAACTATGGAAGCTTCTAGAACATTCCTAACAACTTAACTAACTCACACCATACAACTTGCTTAATCTTTAATGTTGATCAACACTCCCCCTCAAGCTTTATGGTTGAAACACATTCTTAATTCCAAGTTGACCCATCAAGCTGGTGTGTCGAACCTTTCCCAGATCTTTAGTTAGTAGATCAGCTAGTTGGTCTTTAGTGTTTATGTGTTGAGTTTTCAGTATGCCTTGACAGATTCTTTCTCTAACAAAGTGACAATCAATGTCAAAGTGCTTTATTCTCTCATGAAAGATTGGGTTAGCTGCAATCTGAATAGCTGCCTTGCTATCACATATCATATTTACTGGTGTGGTTACCTTGACTCCCAACTCTTTGTATAGTCCAATCAACCAAGTTATTTCAGCTGTCATGTTGCAATGCTCCTGAACTCTGCTTCAGCTGAGCTCCTTGAAACTGTCTCCTGTTTCTTTGACTTCCAAGAAATTAGACCTTCTCCAAATTTCACTAAGAATCCTGTAACTGATCTTCTAGTTTCCACACATGCTCCCCTGTCAGAGTCACAGTAAGCTATAATTTTTGTAGTGTCTTCTGCAGGCATTAACAGGCCTAATCCAGGTGTTTCTTTGATGTATTTGACTAATCTAAGAGTTGCATTCATGTGTGACTGTTTAGGACAATGCATGAATTAACTCAAGACTTGTACTGAGAATGCAATATCTGGTCTTGTCATAGTCAGATACAAGAGCCTTCCCACTAGCCTTTGATACTTTGTAGTGTCTGTTAGTATGTTGTCACATTCAGCTATCCCTTCATTGATATGCTCATCATATTGAACTGATGTGAGCTTTTGATTCATTTCTAAGGTGTGCAGGCTGGTTTTGCTCCCCCTTAGGCCAGAATCAGATATCAATTATAATGCATACTTTCTTTGTGACATGAGTATGCCTTTGTTGGACCTGGAGAACTCAATTCCTAGAAAGAGCTTTAACTCTCCCATATCCTTCATCTTGAACTTCTTCTGAATGTCTAGTCTAGTGTTACACATGAGCTGTTGATTGTTCCCAGTGATGAGCAAATCATCTACATAAACCAACACCACAACAATATCATTTCCAGTGTGCTTAGTATACAGTGAATAGTCATAATGACTTTGCTTGAACCCCATATCTACCAAGGCTTCAGTTAGCTTTATATTCCATTGTCTTGGTGCTTGCTTGAGTCCATATAAGGACTTATGTATAGTTTGCAGACCTTGTGAGTCTCTCCCTGTCTGGCAAACCCACTAGAAGTAACCGTATAGACCTCATCAAGAAGATCACCATTGAGGAAGGCATTATGAACACCCATCTGATAGATATACCAACCCCTGGATGCAGCAAGGGCCACAATAGATCTAACAGTCACCATCTTAGCAACATGATTGAAGGTCTCTCCATAGTCAAGACCTTCCTTCTGGCTAAAACCCTGTGCAACCAATCTTCCTTTAAATCTTTCCACAGCCCTGAGGAAAGGTATTTGATCTTGTAGATCCACCTATAAACAATAGGATTCTTTCCAGGAGGGAGATCCACTATACTCCATGTGTTGTTGCTTTCTAATGCATCAATCTCCAGTTGCATTGCCTTGACCCAAGCAGGATCAACAACAACCTGTTGAAATTACACATACTCACACAAAGCTGAGTAGGCTTGAAGAACATGTTGATAGGATTGAGATAAATGAGTGTATGAAAGATGATCAGCTATAGGATAGGAACATGTATTTCCTTTGGGCTGAGTGACAAAATCCTGCAACCAGAGAAAAGGCCTGTTGATCCTGTGATGACCTGAAAGGTCATTTTTGAAAATTTTGAACTATTCGTTTAACTTGAGTTAATTAATTGATGGGCAATTGTAGTTGGTTGAATTAATCGATAGTTAGTGGGCTAAAATGATTATTTATTTAAGACCCTATACCATTAGGGCCATGTGTTAAAAATAAGTTAGTGGATTATGTCAGTTTTAATAAACAATTTATTAAGAAAAGAAAGGGAGTCAAAAACCTTACCTAAGAAATGCACAAGAGAGGAAAGGGAAAGAAATTCGATCTTCAGGTAACAATTAGTAGTACAAATTTGTCATAATCTAATTGATTATGTGATAAAAGGGAATCTTGTATGAATTTGAGAATTTGGTTTAACGGAGTAGTTAATGTTCTCTTCTGATTTAGTGTGTCATTCGTATTTGGTAAATTTGGAGGCTAGGTGAGGACGAAATTAATGGTTGGCATTAGAGAGGGCAATAATAGATAAAAGAATAAAAATTATGTAATAGAGATATTGGATAGGAATTAAGGTATATTGCTGTATGTTTGATAAAGTGGACCGTGAGGCTATTCTGGAAATTTAAGGCAAGTAGGTTAATTGAATAGATGATGATGAGCCAATCATTGGATTGGAATAAAGAGTGAGAATTGAATAGTTGTCAGTACGTTGTTGGGGTTTAACAGAAGGGAAATTTAAAGTGAAAATATGGTGGGTGTGATTGTTGTTAATGGCATTATGCAATTATTGTCAGGAATGGATAATTTGTTGGGATTTCGTGAGTTTTTCATGGTTCTGCCATGAATTTGCGTGACCGGTTAGATTTCATAGTTAGTTGTTCTTATTTTAAGTATCATATTATAAATTAAATATGTAATATATTGAGATAGGTAATTAAATATTGGGTTACCAAATTGTATAAATATCATTAGACTTGTAATATTGGAGAAGTTGAAGCTTAGCCCTAGGCTTGAAACTTACAAACTTGATTATGAATTTGGGCGAGTTGTTGGGTCTAGGCTAAACCTATAGTAATGTGAGTGTTGTTAGCTTCGAATTCTTATTGTGAATATGTACTTGAATAGATTGCATTGATTTGGAAGCTCAACGGAAAGGGAAGACTCAAGTCTCAGAGTGATTGTTCGGTTATTTGAGGCAAGTGGATTTCTAAACCCTTGTTAAGCGTATGTAATTCGTGTATTTCCTTGTGGTATATGTTTGGGAGTAATGGGAATTGGTGATGGGTTGACTTGTCCATGTTGAATAATTCTAATGATGGAAAATAAAAAGACCTGAAGTTTAATTGTTGATGTTGTGTCACGATTGTATTGTTGTGAATTGTACATTGATATTAAATTGGTCATCTCCTCATTATTTATGTGAACATGTCATTTGCATTGTTCTGAGACATGGTTGTGATAAGTGTTATGTGATAAGAGGATGTACCATTTTGAGGGACGTATCGCGCGCCGCGATGGATACTATATTTCGAGGGATGTATCGCGCGCCGCCGCAATGGTTACTATTATCGAGGGTTGTATCGCGCGCCGCGATGGATGCATGGACAGATATGTCCCCCATGGGTCCTAGATCGAGAGACAACGGGTGTGTATCGTTAGGTCAGACATGCATCACTATACTTGACATTGCATTTCATTGCATTGCACATTTTTATCATTGATGAACTTGATCTTGTGTGTTGCTGATTTTGTGAGTGCCTTTCTGTAAAACTTGTTATTGATGGATATTAAGTGTTATTGAGAATATATAATCTGTTATTGTTGTTGAGCTGTGTGCTTTGTAAACTATGAACTGTTAGGTTGGGCTGGTTTTATGCAGGTTGTAGTTGTGGAGGTTAGGATGGGGTGTAAGGAGTACCCGTATTCTGTTCCCTTAGCTTGTGTTTAGAGGTATGCTTGTTGAGTACCGTGCGGTTTGGTACTCACCCGTTGCTTCAAAAACTAGTAAAAGTTCTTATCAATCCTAAAGGGAGTATATTCTTTCAGCTATCGCTGAGGCTGAGCTTCAAAATATAATTGAAAAAATCGAGAAATTTGACAAAAGGGTAAGTCAAAATTATATAAAAGAATTATTAGCAAAAAAATTTGCTAGTAAAAGTTAGAATATGGCAAATTACCAAAACTAAGATTACCAGAAATTCATCCCGAATTTTGAATAGCTCTTTGCTTTTGTTATCTATGACGTTTTCCACAGATTGCATTAATATTCAATAAACTTCCATCCGAACCGCAATACCGAAGATTGCATAGGTGGCAAGTTCTATAGTATTTTCTCCTAAATACCATAACGGTTTAATAAACTTTTTCCTTGTATTCATGGCCTTTACTCTGACCAATAATAATCAGATGTATCCATGTCATTTATTACCTCGTGATCATTGAAGAAATTATGATTTATTATTCAAATAGTTGGGCTGTGAACCCTGTTGATCCATTAGGAAATATAGAAATTCTAGGAAATAAACTGGTTGTTCCTAAAACTCTGTATGTTTATGATATACTTAGACATATTATGAATACTTAGTACCTATATGGGATTAAAATAAAATGAAATTTACAAACCTTATATGGATACATGCAACAACATATACTATGTTTAAATTAATCCATGCATGAGCATATAGATTAAGGCAATGAAAAATATTCAATATTGTTTACATTTGGTAAGAAAAAGAGCATGGCGACATCGCACCGCTATACATCATTTAAATAAGACAATCCCAAAGCTAGAAAAAGCCTATTTAAATTCCAATCTTTTGTAGGTTACGAGCTCGGATCTTCGTGATACCTTCCATTCTCTTCGTTTTCGAGGCTTCCTGTGAAGATTTGAGAGGTAGCTGTTTGTCATCTCAGCGAACCTTTTTACTCCTGGTTATGATTTTGTTTTTACTTGAAAGACAACGTCATTTAAGACTTGCATATTTTATTTCAATTCTAGTATTTACATTAGAGGCTTGTGCACATGACAACCAGGTTTTGGGGATTGAACTAAGTTGACTTGTTTTCGTAATAGTAATTGTTATTGAACTTTGGTTTATTTCCGCACTTTATCTAAATAATTGGGTTTTAGGCTGACTTGTCTTGGTGGGATATGACGAGTGCCATCACATCCATTTTTGGGTCGTGACAAATCCTGCTAGACTTTCTAGTGGAAACATGTAAATCAGCAGGTGGTGATTGGACTGGAGTTACTGGATAAGGCTCACCATTCATAGAAGCATCAGCTGGTGAGACACTTGTAGAGTCATCTGGTGGTATTAGAAGATCCAGGACTGGGAACATAGGATTTGATGATTCTTGTACATGCTTGAAAGGGAAGAGGTGTTCTTGAAACACCACATGTCTGCTTACAAAAAATGACTTAGCATGGAGATCAAATAAGATATAACCTTTCTGTGTTGAAGAGTACCCCATAAATACAATTGAGATGGCTCTAGAGGAGAACTTGTCCAACACTTTAGGACATATAGCATAGCAAAGACACCCAAACACCCTGAGATGAGGCAAAGATGGAGGATGCATATAAAGGCTCTCATATGGAGTTTGAAACCCAAGTATTCTTGAAGGTAGCCTGTTCAAAATATAGACAACAGTAGACACACATTCACCCCAGTACCTGAGTGGGATAGCAACTTGAAATCTAATGGACCTAGCTATATTTAAAATGGTCCTATGTTTCCTTTCAACTACACCATTTTGCTGAGGTGTGTACACACAAGAGGATTGATGGTCAATGTCAAGTTCACTTAATAGAGCCTGAAAGCTATGACTAAAAAACTCAGAGCCATTGTCTGTTCTCAAAGTTTTAACACTAGTTGAGAACACATTTTTAACTTGAGTGAGAAACTGTTTCAGTACAACTATGGAGTCAACTTTGGAGTTTATAAAAAAAAATCCAAGTATATCTGCTATAGTCATCTACAACTATAACAAAAAACCTTTTTCCATTATAAGTAGGCGCTCTGTAAGGTCCCCAAATATCACAATGCAATAGTTCAAAAACAGTGCTGGACATAGTAGTGCTTAATGGAAATGGAATTTTTATGTGCTTGGCAACAGGACACACTGTACAATGAGAATGATCATTTCCATCTAAGGACCTATGAGGCTCACATTTCTTTATTATGTCAAGAGGTGCATGACCTAACCTCTTGTGCCATGCATCAACTGAACTAGAAGTAACAGGTACACCAGTAGACTTAGTAACAGACTTATCAGAGTTTTTGTCACTAGGACTCCTACTACTATTCACCAGCTTCTTTGGAGCTTGAGTTGGTCCTCCTCCTTTTAGTATGTAGAGTCCGTGTTGTTCTTTACCAATCCCCTTCACCTGACCATTTGAGAGATCCTGAAACACACAAAAGTAAGGAAAGAATGCTACCATGCAATTAAGTTCCTTAGTGATCTTGGACACTGATAGTAAGTTAACTCTCAAGTCAGGAAGGTATAGGACATTTGATACAGACTGGTTTGTCAACAGACACGTACTATCAATGTGAGAAACAACAGTAGTGTTGCCATTAGGTAAGTAAACCTTATTGTGTGCATCCATAATAGATACGGTAGTAGTGTCTAATATGTCAAGATCTGAGGTGATGTGATGAGTAGCTCCAGTATCTACTACCCATTCACCTGCATCATATGAACAAAAAAGAGCAGAATTATATATACCTACATCTATAGAGGCCACCTTGGCAGAATATTCTCTTGTGCTATCACCTCCAGTCTTGGATAATAGCAGGAGAATTTGCTGATACTGATTCTGAGTGAAGAATCCTCCAGGAGTTTGAGCTGCAGTTGAATTGGTTTTTGACTTAGTGCTGAGAGGTGTATCAACCTGATTAACATAAGCTCCAATAGCCAGGCCTTTTCTCTTTGACTTGAAGTCAGCTGGATAACCAACAATTTTGTAGCATTGTTTCTTGGAGTGACCCTTGCATCCACAATGATCACATTGCAATAAGTGCCTCTTATTCTTGTAACTACCAAATGAACTTGCACCACTACTATAACGTCTACTAGCACCTGATGCATTGCTGGAAAGTCCTCCTTTGAATGAGCTGGAACCTGTGTGAGAAGTTGAATTCCTATTACTGTACATGGCTGTGCCTTCAATTGAATCAGGTCCTGTGTTAAGTGAACTAGTATTTGATAGGCTTCTCTGACACTCTTGGTCCATGAGGAGAGCATAAGCTTTGTTCAAAGTAGGAACTGAATTCATCATGAGAATTTTACTTCTAGGTGGTGAATATGACTCATTAAGGCCTAAAAGAAACTGAAGAAGTCTCTAGTACTCATAATGTTCTCCAAACTTCCTTGATTCTGGACAAGGACATGAGGGACAGGTATGAGAGCATCATATTCATCCCAGAGATCTCTCAGTTTGGAGAAGTAGTCAGCAATTGACATTGTACCTTGGATGAGAGTGTGAATTTCCTTGTGTAGATGAAATATCGTAGATCCATTCACAGTATCGAACCTTTCTCTCAGATCCAGCCATACCTTACGAGCATCATATGCATAGACAACTGAACTTAGGAGTCCAAGTCGAATAGCATTTATGATCCAGGATAAAACTACAGTATTACATTTTTCCCACAGATCATGTAATACTGGTTCAAACATGGATTTAGGAAATTTTCCATTAACAAATCCTAATTTGCTTCGTCCTACAAGTCCAATTCTAAACGATCTACTCCACAGTGCATAGTTCTCAGATCCAGTTAATTAAAGGGAGATCAAAGAGCTACCTGGAGTGTATGTATGTTGTAAAAAAAGAGGATCATTGTGATCGATCACTGCAGATGAAGCCATTGGTGTAACCCCTGTACTTGTGCCTTCAGTAGTTGATTCAATTGCCATTTGTATAAGCTAGGTTGTAGTTGAATTCAGCCTTTGATGCTTCCTTGTGAGTAATCTTTGAACATGGATGAACTCTGAGCATCCAGTGGTGACAGCTACAACAAAATTATTCTTCGATCAGCTGCTCTGATACCATGAAAACTCCATTAATGGAGGTTAGAAACATACTAAATTACAGAGAAAAATCAGAAGGAAGAGAAGAGAAGAAAATATTATTGAACTGAATGATTTTACTATTACATTGAATCTGGTCACTTTACATTGTAGCTTAATATCTATTTATAGACTGTAGGATTGTAACCACCTTCTTAACTAACTATGGAAGCTTCTAGAACATTCCTAACAACTTAACTAACTCACACCATACAATTTGTTTAATATTCAATGTTGATCAACATGATATAAGCTAACTTGGCTGGAAGATTTCAACATTTAAAGAATCACATGGGAATTAGCAGTAATCAAAGAAAAGGAACAAAATACTGAACTACCCATCCAAATTTCAGCAAACAAGCAACGAACAAGGATTTCTATCGATTTAAAGGCATAACCAGAAAATAGAGAATGATTAGAGGTTAACGAGGCAGAGCTAAGAGGAAAGATTTTTACCTTCTTCTAGACAACGAACTGGACAAAACGAGCTAACCACGAAGACTATTCCTTCACCAAAACGAGACTACAAGGCAATAGAGAGAATGCTGAGTTTGAAAATAAAACCGAAACTTGAGTATTCCCCTATCTCACTCGTCTATTTTTTTATCTCAAAACCTTTGCATTTTTCTTTCTATGATGTATCTAATTTCTAAATATCGACTCCATTTTTTTCTAACCCCTAATACTGAAAGATAAATGAGCTTATACAGAGGAGAAATAGCACTGAAAATGGGGGAAAATACGGGTGGAATTGGGTGAATTTCAAATTCAAAATTTGAATTTGAAATTTGAAATCTCTTTTAGAGGATAAGGTTGGCAACAGATTCTTGTATGAATTAGAATGGAGAGGCGTCCAATTGAGGGAAAAGACGAACGTGGAAGGAGATGGAGCCACATGGCTTATGAAGGACGATTTTCGAAATGGTCTTCGTACAGAGATAGACACGTCGCTACTGGACTTGGGTCGCGTTGCTGGTTGATTTGCTGGGCTCGAATTGGATTCTGGGTTTGCGAGTTTTCTGGGTTTTCAGCATTTGGGTCATTGTTCTCGCTGGGAAGAAAAAGGAAGAGTATAGCGGTTGGGTCGCATATGTTGTACGTATTGTTGTTGTAATGTGCACTGGGTTTCTTTTGGATGTGATTGGGAATGGGCTTGGGAATTAAGAGTGGGGTTGGGTTGAAGGAATTAAGGTTTTGGGCTTGAGGAATATAGTGGGCTATGTAGATTGAATGGGAAAATGGCCCAAAATTTGGTCTAATAAGGAGTAAAAGAGGGGTTAGATTTTGGAGTTTAAGAAATAGCCAAATTGAGTTAAATTAATAAATTCGGCTAAAACCTAAATAAGACAAATTAATATTAATTAATTAACGAGCTTCTTAATCTTAACGAAATAAAACAAACAACTTAATTATAAACTAATTATCTCAAAAATATAACTATAATTTAAACTAAACTAAATAACCAAATGTTTAAGATAAAACTAAAATCTTTTTGAGACGGTTTTTGAATATTCATAAGATGTACTAATTATATACGTAATTATACAAAACATATATAGTATTTCAAAATTTATAAAATGACTAAAATTACTTAGAAAATAACTTGAAAAATATTTTGAATTTTTATAAAATTAATTATTTCAAATCGTTTGAAATTAAGAAGCTCGAAAATTAATTTTATCGTGGATGGTGAAAATTTGGTGTCAACAATTGTCCCTCGTTTGACTTGGATTGATGAAAGAAATTCGAGGCAAATGAAATTGACGAATCCAATTTTGACCGACCACATTTTCATCTTTTCTGGAAAGGGATTTTGGTACGGACTTTAGAAATTATTGCCGAACCCTGGAAATGGGCTTCCTACATATCTCAGGCTATATGAGAATTCAGGTCACTTGTAGTTCGATACGCTTGATTTAACACACGACTCTAAAGGAAATCAAAAGCTATCCCGACATCGAATTATAAAAGGACCGAAATGCTCGAGAATAAAATTTACAAGAGAATGTTGGAGTACAACTGAGTTTTCAACATTGAGCCCGCCTATATATCCTTAAACATTAGGAATTAGGTTGTTTGTAGTTCGACTCGATCGGTTGAAAAGGAAATCTATTATGCAAGATAACCTTTGGTTTTAGAGGAGTGACAGGTCAGTCAAGTATGAAAAAGAGGCTTGCAACCTGTTAGCCATGAATGCGGAGCTCTTCACATCCATAAGTAAGAACTTACATAGACGTAACTTCCAAAGCTCTTGGTGCATTGCCACTCATATTGGAAATTCGCTTCCGGTGAACACCAAGAACTTTCCGGATGCGAAACTGAAACTAACAAACTCCAAGAAAAACCCACATGCCTTCTGATAGGGGTGTGGTTTGATTGTGGTGGGAGTCGCTCCTCAACTCACGTCCTAATAGTTTGATACTCCTCTTCGGACTATGTCCCAGTTCGCTGCTAAGAAAAAGTTCCACGTTTTGCTGCATCCTTATTGATGTAGTCCGCACCTATGGTTTGATTTGAGAATTTATCCTTGGATGCTCTCAACAAAGATTGAAATAAACTTGTTAGTAGTAACTGTAATTGGAAGAAGTGGTAGCATCTCTTACTATGCTTTTCACCTATCTTCTTGCACGTTTCTGTGGTTACGCCATTGTCCTGGTTTTTTTTAAAAAAAAATAATTCTTGTTTTGAAATACATAATATAGGTATGTTCAGTATATGTCTGCACACTCAAAGGAAATAATCAGTAAACATAGCACTGGTTTAGCTAGCGGCTTGAGTAAAAAAACAAAAAAATGATCATTCATTTAACAAATGAGTATATCTTAATGGATATGCATAAACATCTTTTTCAACTAGATGAGAAAATAAAGAAGTATTGAGAGTAAAATATAATGGATACTGCTTTCGAACACCGTATGTCCATTACAACTCATGATTCGCTGAGGATTTGGAGATGTCATTGCTTGTTTTGTGCATGGAAAACTCCGATGATATCTGCAACGAGCCAGATGGCTTGATAATGATCCAACTGTAACAAGGTGATTGCTCGATAATATTCCAACTGTAACAAGGTGGATGGCTCGATAATATTTCAACTGTAACGAGGTGGATGACTCGATAATATTCCAACTGTAACGAGGTGGGTGGCTCGATAATATTTCAACTGTAACGAGGTGGATGGCTCGATAATATTCCAACTATAACGAAGTGGATGACTCGATAATATTCCAACTGTAACGAGGTGGGTGGCTCGATAATATTTCAATTGTAACGAGGTGGATGGCTCGATAATATTCCAACTATAACGAAGTAGATGACTCGATAATATTCCAACTGTAACGAGGTGGATGACTCGATAATATTCCAACTATAATGAGGTTGATGGCTCGATAATATTCCAATTGTAACGAGGTGGATGGCTCGATAATATTCCAATTGTTACAAGGTGGATGACTCGATAATATTCCAACTATAACGAGGTGGATGGCTCGATAATATTCCAACTGTAACGAGGTAGATGGCTCGATAACATTCCAACTGTAACGAGGTGGATGGCTCGATAATATTCTAGTTGTAACGAGATGGATGCTCGATGATATTCCAAATGTAATGAGGTGGAGGGTCGATAATATTTCAACCGTAACGAGGTAGATGACTCGATAATATTCCAACTGTAACGAGGTGGATGGCTCGATAATATTCCAATTGTAATGAGGTGGGTGGCTCGATAACATTCCAATTGTAATGAGGTGGATGACTCGATAATATTCCAACTGTAACGAAGTGGAGGCTCGATAATATTCCAACTGTAATGAGGTGAATGACTCGATAATCGTCCAACATAGTTTAAAATAAGAACCTGAAATGGATAAATAAAATATACAACCCACTTTTGGGGTGGATCGCCCAACAAAACTATATACTAGAGTCTTTGATCAACTAATCAAAACACATAATCCACTTATGGGGTGGATACCCAACAAATTTTGAAATCTTGACCGTGACATTGTCAAAAAATACGTACGCCTAAATTGCTACGCAACAATCATATTAAAAAACTATATCAACGTATATGCACGTCGCGACTACGACTCCCTCTTTAAAAGACGAAATCATCGAGGTGAATAACTTAATTCTTTCACATGAAGATTAAAGTCACTCCCGTCTTCCTTGACAAATTAAACTCAACAAAATTGGAGTTTGTTGCCGACATCTTCAATTGTTGTCGAAAACTTGTAACGTTTCGATAGCTTCGACTGTCATGAGGATATTGTGATCTCCAACATCTTTTCTGATGTGATGGACTTGGTGATTTTCCTTTGCAACACTTCTAAGATAGTTTCATTTTTTATCATCTTCAGATTTGATGTCGATTTCATAGATGATCCTGACTTTACCAATACTATCGCCTGCAAAGCTTGATGCTAAACATTAGTATCGATGATGAAGTAAAGAATATAAATAATGATAAAGCGTTAGACTAAGTCATTTGGCATATCTAGATTAGGCTATGATGAGCCTAATGGTGGCTTTGATCGTGACTCGTCACTAGCGATTCTCCAACACGTTGCTTCTTAAGACTTTGAAAGAATCTATTAGCGTTTGTGTTCAATATTCCTGCAAAATAAAAAAAAATTGTTTATAAATCATTTGAGACAACCTAATGAAATGAAGATGAAATGAGATGGAAATTTTTCTAAAGGTATGTTGATGAGGCCACGATGGGTATAAATGACGCCTTTCGCCACACTTGACAACTTTACATTGCCATTTTTGTGACTTCGATGTTCCTGCATCCAAAGAAAAATTCTTAGTTTAAAAAACTGATTTGTGTTGGTCTTGTCTTCATGCTCCTTCATGCAGTTGGAGTACACGCTCGTCCGTCCTTTGTAAGGTAGTCTTGATGGAATTTTTGAGGACCTTCCTCAAAAATTGTCTCTGTCTAAAATATGGAAAAAACTTTGTAACTTGCTTTGTTAATTCTGAGGTTGCTCATTCTGGAATTTTGAGGTCCCTCTTCAAAATTATGCCCTAGTTTGCCTTAATAATAATAAGTATAAGTCTTTTAGCAAATAACATTTTTGTGGAATTTTTGAGATCCACTTAAAAACCTACCTAGTTGCATTTTGATCTTCAGTCTTGACTTGTTGAAGAAGTCCATCTTCAAATGAATTTTTTAGATCCTCTCAAAAATTTTGTCCCAGTTTCCATTATAAAGAGAAATGGAAATCTTACAGGAATTATGATCGAGCCATTGTGGTGCCTACGTATCCCATTGAGGTAGGAATCAGGTCAAACGTAGTTTCCCTTCTTGAGGATTAACAAAAATAGAAAGTTTTGATAAGAAAACGATCGAGGCCGATACAGGCCGCCTACGTACCTCATTCTTGAGAATTCAGGTCGACGGTAGTTTAAGTACAAAGAAAATATTAAAAGTTTATTAAAGGGGTGACCGAGGCCGACACAGGCCACCTACGTATCTCATTCTTGAGAATTCAGGTCAAACGTAGTTCATTACAAGGAATGTGCGATAAAATGAAGGAAAAAGATTAATTATGCATTTTCAAAAGAAAGATAACAATGACTTCATACCCAAAATTCTGGCCAATATTGGGCATACTTTTTTTCAATCGTTGATGATGAATATCTTCAAATGACTCTATTCAGAAATGTCTTGCACTTACTCTTAAGCATCCAATATGTTATTCCTTGAGGTGGTTTCCTCAATATTGATCAAATTGTTGTTGATCATGTTTTGAATTTTGTGTTTGAGGGTTGAACAATTCTCTGTGTCGTGTCCAACAACTCCTGAATGATAAGCACATCTGTGGTCAGCCCTGTAAAATTTTCCCAAAGGATTGGCTGGTCTTCCTTCTATAGGATGGAGCATACCCATTGCTTTCAATCTTTCATAAAGTTGAGTTTGAGATTCCCTTAGTGGTGTAAATACTTTAGGAGCCTTCCTAAAGTTTGGACGAGGGAATCGTTTCTGATTGACATTGTGGTTTCGATATTTTCTTTGTGAAGCCGACCGCATATGGGTATCCATGACAACGGATACCTCTTCTCATTTTCCCTTTGATATATGCATATCACTAAATCTGGTAGCTTTTCCATTAGCTCGCAAAGCGGTAAGATTTGTGACTTTTCCAGTCTTGAAACCATCTTCCAAAGCTTCTCCCACCTTGACATTCTCAACGAATTTTTTTCCCATCATACACAACATTCTTTCATAGTACTCGGGCTATTGAATTCGATTAAACATTTCAGTGATCTCACGTTCAGACATGGGAGGTTGAACTCTTGCAGCTCTTTTCTCCAACGAAGAGCGTACTCTCGATAGTTTTCTGTAGACTTCTATTTGATCTTCTCCAAATAGTAGCGATCAGGGGAAACTTCTACGTTATGTCCAAATCTTTCGATGAAATCCTTTGCGAGTGCATTCCAACTCGTCCATTGTTTTAATTCTTGTGATGTAAGCCACTCCAGAGCTTCGACTAAATAGACGCTTCAACAATGCTTCATTTTTGCCAACCCCCACGAGTTGATCACAATAAACTTTCAGATCTGCTAAAGGATTTTCAGTTCCATTAAAAGTGACGAACTTTGGCAGTTGTACCCTTCTGAAAGATCCAAATTCGGATGAATGCATAAATTTTCATAGTTCAGCCCCACCTCTTCTGAAGAGTAATCAAGTTCTTTTATCACTTTCGCAATCCCTTCCTTCATGATCTGCTTAGTCTTTTCCTCTTTAGCCCTCCACTCCTTCTCCTTCTCTTCGTAGTGGTCAAGTTCAGAATAGGCAGTATAGTGAAGGTGTGGTTCATAGTGGTCAATTTCAGAATAGGCAGTATAGTGAAGATGTGGTTCGATGTGGCCTGGAATATCAAAAGTTACTTTTGGAGGTAGGGGTTGAGCGTTTGGTGGATTTTGAGTGCCTTTTGTCACACCCCTTTTCGCGTACGACTGAAGGGTTTTTCCAATTTAAGTGACGTTATTAATCAAGAGATTATTTTATTTTTTTCAGAGTCGCCACTTGGAATTGAGTTATGGTGTTCCAAGTCACCTTTTAGTTAATCCCTAATCAAAAGGAAATGACTCTTTATTTTTGGTCTGCAAACTAGAAATTTGGGTAAGGAATTCGTTGACCGAGGGGAAGGTATTAGGCATCCCTCGAGTCCCGTGGTTCTAGCATGGTTGCTTTTATTGACTTATACTTTAAAATATTTTTGGATATATTATTTTCAGGCCATGACTTGCTCTCATTTTTATTGTTGAAATTATTTTGATCTCAACCTAGATGTATAACCGCATTCTTGATTTTGACATTTAGAGGCATAACTGTCTTCTTTGCATCGCACCTGATAATCTCAATTTACACCTCTTGATTTGAATTAATAAAAATTAATTATTAAACAATTTGGTCAAGGTGCGTCACCGCATCCTTGAATTTCTTTTAAGTGTTTTAAAGAAGATGTGTAACCACATTCTTAATTGAAATCATATTTAGCGTATCTAAATTTGCCTACAAAAATTAGTCGGCCAATTTTTAAGTGTGAATCAAGTGGTGCCGAACTACCACCGATCACAATAATAATAATAATAATAATAATATTAATATTAGTAATAATAATAATAATAGTAATAATAATATTATTATTTCATCATAAACATGTGCACAATAGTTATTACTCACTGTTGAAATTTTCTTATTAGTTTTTATTTTATTTATTTATTTATTAAAGAAAAACTAAGTTAGCACTCAAAAAGATAAAAGCAACACCCATATTATTGCACAAAAATAACTTATTACTTATTTGAACACAACTCAATAGATTATTCATCAAAATTAATAAGGCACAAGCACCAAAACAAATAATCACAAGTTATACAATTTTATTTCTAAATTTAATGATATAAAAGGTTCAAACAAATTTTTCTTTAATAAATAAATAAATAAACCAGATCTGGCCGGAAATTACCCATAGATCACTGAAACCCTCCAGCATCACTGACCAGGTTCTAGCTATCCTTTTTCTCTCTCTTTTTTCGCTGAATCTAGTTGCTGCTGGGCTGTCTTGTAGACTCCTTATCCCGGAACAGTATTCCCAGTTTGGTATTAAAGTTCTGACCTGTGCTTCAGTTTTTAATAGAGTGGGTGTTATTGTGCTCTTTGGATTACACACTGTTCTGGACACTATAGTGTAGCTGCTGTTATATTGTTCCTTAGAGTTTATTACTGCTGCAGTTTGTAGTGTTTGTCTGTGTAGATCTTGCTGTGATTGCAGTAACGTTCTAGTGGATCTGGTATCTGATGGTGGTAGTGAGTCATGTCCTCGGTTGAGGCCGAGGTCGAGGGGTAATAGTGGTAAGTGGGTTACGGGTTCTCATAACGTGAGGGTAGGATCTTGGAACATAGGTTCGTTGACGGGGAAGTCCATAGAGCTAGTGAAAATTCTCAAGAAGAGAAAGATTAATATAGCCTGTGTCCAAGAGACTAGATGGGTAGGCGCCAAGGCTCGGGAGGTTGATGGGTTTAAGTTGTGGTATTCAGGAGGGTCTAGGGATAGAAATGGAGTGGGTATTTTAGTAGACGGGGATTTGAGGGAGCAAGTGGTGGAGGTTAGGAGGATCAGTGATAGGCTGATGACGATTAAGCTGGTCATTGGAGGATGTACTTTGAGTGTTATTAGTGCTTATGCTCCCCAAGTGGGCTTGGACGAGGAGGCCAAAAAGCGCTTTTATGAGGATTTGGATGAGGTAGTTAGAGGTATACCGAATACCGAGAAGATTGTCATTGGTGGAGATTTTAATGGCCACATCGGGGCAACTGCTAGTGGATTTGATGATGTTCATGGAGGCTTTGGTTTTGGGGAGAGAAATGGAGGTGGAACTTCGCTTCTAGACTTTGCTAAGGCTTTTGAGTTGGTGATTGCTAACTCATGCTTTCCGAAGAAGGAGAACCACTTGGTTACCTTTCGTAGCCCGGTAGCTAAGACCCAGATAGATTACTTTCTCCTTAGGAGGGGTGATAGAGGTCTATTTAAGGACTGCAAGGTTATCCCAAGTGAAAACCTCACTACCCAACACAAGCTTTTGGTGTTGGACCTGAAGATTAAGAGGGATAGGAGGAAGAAGATGTTATCTGACCGACCGAGGATTAAATGGGGTGGGTTGACCCCTGCCCTTTCTCGGGAGATGGGTGAGGAGCTGATGGGGATGGGGGCATGGAGTGGTAGCGGGGATGCGGACAACATGTGGAATAAAGCAGCTAGTTGCATTAGGGAAGTTGCTTCTAAGATGCTAGGGGTGTCTAGGGGTAAATTTGGAGGACATAAAGGAGATTGGTGGTGGAATGGGGAAGTCCAAGGTAAAGTGGAAGCGAAGAAGGCTGCATACACAAAATTGGCGGAGTGCGTAGACGAGGAAGAGAAGCGGACGCTTAAGAAAGTCTATAAGACGACAAAGACAGAAGCTAAGTTAGCTGTTTCGAAGGCGAAGACGGCAGCTTTCGAACGCTTGTATGTCGAGTTGGGGGACAAAGGTGGGGATAAGAAGTTGTATAGGCTCGCAAAAGCAAGAGAGAGGAAGGCGCGCGACTTGGACCAAGTGAAGTGTATCAAAGATGAGGAAGGCAAAATACTGGTGGAAGAGACCTCTATCAAGCAAAGATGGCGAAGCTACTTTCACAAACTTTTAAATGAAAAAGGGGAAGCGGACATTGTGTTGGGTGATTTGGCACACTCTGAAAGACTTCGGGATTTTGGATAGTGTAGGTGCGTTAGGTCCGAGGAGGTTATACGGGCTATTAGTAGGATGAGCAGGGGAAGAGCGACCGGACCCGATGAGATTCCGGTAGAATTTTGGAAG
>JAJOOE010059944.1:0-10117 GCA_036250405.1 Solanum raphanifolium | reverse complement strand
GAAGCTGACTACTATATTTTTATTTTGGTCCTCCTTTTCTCCAGCTCTAAACCCTCCCAATAACAAAGGTTTCAGCCCAAACACTTGGAAGCACAAAAACCCTCAACATACCATAGATTACAACTCAAAATACACAACCAAATCACATCCCTCACCAACAAGGATTTCAACAACACAACCACAAAGATTTTTAACAAACCAACAACACAACTAACAACATCAATAACTCAACCAATCTTTTCTCAATAATAAAAATGAGTTTGGCATGTGGGGGAAAGAACCAACCACACTATGAACTCACATACCTCAATAGGGATCACCTCCGACGATTTCCACGATGGAAACTCCTTGATCTCCTCTTCTCTTCTCCTTCTCCTCTTCTTCACTCTCAAGCCCTAGTTCTCACTCTTTTCACAATGGAACCAAAAAAAAAATCCCCAATCAGCCTAACACAACAAAATAATCTCAAAAGAAATGATTTTTGAAAAGACCAAAATGCCCTTAAATTTCCGGACGAACTCCTTGCCAACTGCCCCAACTTTCAAAGGGCATAACTCGCTCATACGAACTCGTAATCGAGCAAACTCGGTAGCGTTGGAAAGATCGTTCCACAAGCTTCGAAACCATAACTGGAACTACTCCTAACTCATCCTGAGCTAGGAGTTACGACTGCTCAAAGTTGGCCAAAAATCACTGATTTCCATACTTAGCCAAATTTCCAGATTTTGAATTCCTTTCATTGTTTTCCAAAAATGACTATTTCAAATTTCAAGCTTTTCCATAGTTATTTCAAATTGACGGATGTTACAATTCAAGCACAATCCCATAAAATTTAAATCATTTCAACGCACAAGAATACGGGATTTCAACAATCAAAATAATACGGGCAAGATTATCAAATTAAAATAGGCATTCAAACATTCTAATCCTATCAGAGAGGCCTAGCACACGACAACAAAATAAGATCATTTGCATAAGTGTACAAAATCGATAAAAATAAACTCGGGGTTTGAAAAACCAACCATTTACACCGAATAAATAAAATTAAAATGCTAGGAGGCAAAGTAATCCAACTCCAAGCACCAATCAACAACTCAAATATAGTAAAAATGCAAGAAATATAGAAAATTCTAAGTGGGTGTGAGTTCGTGAAGGTAGAAAGTGAGGGAAAGTGAAGAGTTTAAAAGTTTGAACCTTTGGCCTTATAAAAATCGTACAGTTCTCGCCCATTCGGCGACATTAGTCGTGCTCTCCAACCCACTCGGTGACACATCGAGTGGTCACTTACCTCGCCGAGTTTTACAGGTCCCTCAGTTGATATGGGGGTCCAAACGATGGACAAGATCGCTATCACCGACCTGGTCGGTGACTCGCCAATAATTTCCTAGGATCGCCGAGTCTTACAGACTCCACTTTGAAGTTGTCTTGAGTCCATCGGCGATCCAATTCGGGCTCACCAACCTCTTCGGTGATGCGCCGAATGGAGCTTTTGCTTGCCAACCTGCACTTTTCAACAAATTTTCCACTTTGACCTACACAAACAACACACCATTATTTCTTAAAGCTAAAATAAAGAGATAAAAGGGTCTTGGGTTTCCTCCCAAGCAGCGCCTTAGTTAACATCGTGGCACAACGCAATTCCACACTTAAGTTCCATTAGTGAGGTTTTTCTCATTTTCGTAAGGAAACCCCCCTTTTGGTTCTGGGTAGAGGTCATTCAGCACTTGGTCCATTTGGGACTCTAGTATCTGAATGAGCGTGGAATGCAAGGTCGCCATTTGGTTCAGCATCATGATATTTTCTCTCATCTCCTCCATCACTCTGTCGAGTCCTTCGACTTTGTGTAGAATGAGTAAGAGGACCTCTTCAATTTTTTCGCCCTCTTGCTTCTTCATCTTCCGACGCTCGTGAGGGGGGATGTACCTGTCTTTCTTTTTGGACAGTACCTCTAAGTCCTTGACCTTTTGGGTCAAGGCATCCAGCTGGCCTAACAATGTGGCCAAGTACTGGTCTTTCTCAGTCTCCTTGTTGGTGTTGGTCACACAATCAAGGAGTTTGGATCCGGTCTCGTAGGAGTGTCGTATCAAGCAGCCTGAAGAGAGTTGGTCAACCATTATTCTATTTTCGGGGCTAAGACCCCGGTAGAAATATTCCAAAAGTAGTTTATCTGGGATCTCATGAGTTGGGCATTACTGCAATAGGAATTTAAACCTTTGCCACAACTCATACATGGACTCACCGTCCTATTATTTGAAATTTAGGATGTTGTCCCTGAACATCATCAATCTCGAAGAAGGGTGATCCATTAGGTTACTGTTAATACCAAATATGCTCCGAGTCTCTACTTAAAACAGCAACACACAAACCAAAACTAAAAATTAAGTGAGTATCACTACGACTAACAAGAACAAAATCCAACTTAACTAAAAATTCTCAAGTAACACCACTCTCTGGCAGTGGCGCCATTTTGATAACTGTGTACGCTATCAAAGATACTTCATCCAATACTAAGCATCATCGATCATTCAATAGTAATATAACCCAACTAGTGAGTAGGGATTGATTCGTACTCAAGAATCAATAGAAAAGCATAAATATGCTCAAGTCAATCATAGCTAGAAACATTTACAAAGAAAAATGTAATTCAAGTTTGGGGTGACACAAGTGTCAAATATCAAGGGGGTTTGTTTGAACTATCAACCAAAACAGTAAATAACACGAAAATACGAATATGGAGACGAGATTCTTGGGATGTGATAGGATTATGGGCTAAGGTAAACAACTGGGTAATTGTAATTAATAGTAAACAACTGTAGATTGGTGAATAAGCTAGACTTTAGTGGGGGTAAACTTTCTCTCGAACAATTTACCCCGAATCAAATTGGTTTCTCTCGAACACCATTAACCAGCAATGAAGCACAACCTTCGCTTTAGTCCATTCACTCTCTCAAGCTGAATTTGTGAAAAAGGATTTAGGGTTCATTCTCTCGAGCTAAACCCATGACAACTCAATACCCACAAACCATCAATTCAGTAATTTTGGTTTTAAAACCTCTCTCTCGAGCAAGTCAAAAACACGAAGTTAAGATTGTATTTGCAACTACAACCCATTAAATTCAACCATAATTACTGAATAAAATAACTTTTAAACAACAAATAAACTGTCAATTAACAATACCCAACAGTTACATCAACCCATAATCACAAAAGCACAACCCAAAAATTGGGGTTTTAGCTAGACATAGTAAAAAGGTAAAAATCGTTACCAAGTTGTGTTTCCATCAATTGGGTAGGATTGATATAGTCTTTACAAAAGTCTAAGATGAAGAATCTTTAACACCCACTCCCAATTTCTTAGAAATGGAAATCTTCAAAGCTAAGAAAATATTGTCTCTCTATTTTGTTCTAAGCTCTCAACTTCAAAAACTGAAAAATAATATGTTTCAATACAAGATCAGATACTAAGCTAAAAATTTAAACAAGTATTTATAGTTGTCAAAGAGTGTGCTGCGAAGGTCCAGTCGGCGCAGTAAGTCAGGATCGCTTATACATTCGGCGATCTACCCTTTAGTCAATTTCATCACCTTTTTGCTTTGGCCTTCAGCATCTTCAAGTTATGTAACTTTGGGCGATATGGCACTGTATCGCGGAATCGTTTGGTGACTCGCCGACTGCTCTTTTCTATCGCCGACTTGATTTTCTCTTTCAGGGGTTGGCACTCTGGAACATTAGGCGAGGCCAAGGCCGTTCGGCGACTCACCCAATGGGTTAGGCGATCCTTGGGCCTTCTTTTCTTCGTTCTTTCATCTGCCTTGTTCCTTTTTGCTCAATAGTGTCCATGCTTTGTTCCTCAATCCAAATACCTGAAATTCAAGGATTTACATCAGTTGTTGGTACAAAATATGCATTTGAGTACACTAAATCTATTCAAATAAAGCCCTAAATGAGTCCAAATTGTGGACTTATCATTTACTGATCATCGTAGTTTGCCGCATGTGTTCACTCAAAAGGATCGAACTTTGAGACAACGAAGATGGATGGAGTTAATCAAGGATTATGATGTGACCATTCAATACCATCCGGGTAAGGCTAATGTAGTGGTAGACGCTTTGAGTCAAAAAGCGATGAGTATGGGTATTTTAGCTTGCTTGAGTGTATCCAAGCGACCATTGGCTAAGAAAATTCAGACCTTGGAGTCTAAGTTCATGCAATTGGACATCTCAAAAGAGTTGGAGTGTTAGCTAGCGTTGAAGTAAGGGCCACGTTCATTATGGAGATCAAGGCCAAACAGTTTGATGATGAAAATTTAAATGAACTTAAGAAAAAGACTGTGATTGGTAAGGCACAAGAGACCACTCTTGATGCGGAAGGTGTGCTCTGTTTTTAAGGAAGGATTTGTGTTACTTGAGTTGATGACTGGATTGAGAAATTGTTGACGGAATCTCATAGTTTGCGATATTCCATTCATCCGGGTGTGACCAAGATGTACCGAGATTTGAAGCGAATTTATTGGTGGCCGGGCATGAAGAAGGATGTAGTGGAGTTTGTGGCTAAGTATCAAAATTTCCAAGAAGTGAAGTATGAACATCAAAGTCTTGTTGGTTTGCTTTAGAGAATGCCAGTTCTAAAATGGAAGTGGGAGAGGATAGCCATGGATTTTGTGGTTGGTCTTCCCAAGACTTAGGGGAATTTTGATTATATTTGGGTAATGATTGATAGATTGACTAAGTCAGCCCATTTCATTTCGGTAAGAATAGATTACAATGCTGAACAATTGACTAAGGTTTATGTGAAAGAGATAGTGAGGTTGCATGGGGTACCCCTTTCTATCATCTCAGACCGTGGTACGCAATTACATGATAAATTAGGCACACAACTCACTTTTAGTACAACCTTCCATCCACAGACGGACGGACAGTCAGAGAGGACTATTCAAGTGTTAGAAGACACGTTAAGGGCATGTGCGATTGATTTTGGAGGACATTGGGATAAGTTCTTACCTTTGTGTGAGTTCTCCTATAATAATAGTTATTACTCCAGCATAGATATGTCACCGTTTGAGGCACTTTATGAGAGGGGATGTAGATCACCCATAGGATGGTTTGAGGCTGGAGATGTGAAACCTTTGGGGGTTGATTTAGTAAAGGATGCTCAAGATAAGGTGAGGAGTATTCAAACTTAACTTTAGAAGCCTAGAGTAGACAGAAGAAGTATGCAGACCATAAGGTAAGAGATATGACATTTCAGATTGGTGAGAATGTCCTTCTTAAGGTATCGCCCATGAAAGGGGTAATGATATTTGACAAAAAAGGCAAGCTAAGTCCGCGATATATTGGTCCCTTTGAGGTTCTTGAATGTGTGGGGCCAATGGCTTATAGATTAGCTTTACCTCCTAATCAATCTGGAGTTCATCCGATATTTCATGTGTCCATGTTGAAGAGATATCATGGTGATAGGGATAATATCATAAAATGGGACTCAGTTGTGTTAGACAAAGACCTCCAATATGAGGAGGAATCAGTTGCAATTTTTTATCGTGATATGCGTAAACTGAGGGCCAAGGAGATTAAGCCCGTGAAAGTTCAATGGAAGCATCGTCTAGTCAAGGAAGCTACTTGGGAAACCGAAGGGGACAAGCGAGACAAGTATCCCCAATTGTTCATCGATTCTGGTACTACATCATTTTTTCTTTAGCCTACTTTTCATAAGTTTTGTCACTCAGGAAGAGTGATGGGTAAATTAGTATCTATTGTAACGACCTATTTCTGTCGTTATAGAAAGCCAACGGGAAAATTTTTTTGGCCAAAAACTTTTTTCGTAGTAACTTAAGATTCCCAACCTAGTCCAGATTTGGACGAAATCAGAGTCTGAGGTATAAGGAAATCTGCTAGCAAATGGGTGATCTAATTATGAATTTGATCACATGAGTAGATAACTAAGACGTTAAGAAACTCGTACGACTTTATGGAATTGAATTCGGGCGAGTAGAACTCCCAGAATTGATCTTAGCGTAAACAGATAGTTTTTTAGTGTCTTTGGTTGAAGGTGTGTTGTGAAATGGGGTCTTGGAATTATTAATTTTGCTTAGTGTTTTCGTGCAAGCAGCTGAGGTGGGATTTTTGCTGCCAAGGCGGGGCCGCTATAGCGGGGTGAGTGCCACCACGGTAGGGCAAACGCGGCTTAAAGTAAAAAATAAACCCCAAAAATGTTTTATTCTGCAATTTTCAAACTTGAGAGCTAAGGAACGAACCCAGGGGTTTTCTTGACAGTTTTTCACCATTCTTGAGGCTAAAGGTAAGATTTTAACTCCCCAAATCATTTTTTCGATCCTTAGAACGTAATCTAATAGGTAATTATCGATAGGGAAGGGTTTCGATCTGGAAATTATGGTGAAGAAAGCCCTAATCTAGGTATGGGGATCATGGGTATTATTTGGGGTTGATAGAATTGTTAGTAATTTGGGTAATTAGTTATTGTTTATTGATTTTCGTGTTAAATTAATTATTTGTAGACCAAGAACAAGCGGAACGAATCCGAAAAGGGAAGGATCAAGTTTCTTAGGGGATTCTAGCTTGTTTCGAGGTAGGTGATGATTGTGATTTCATGATTGTGTGATATATGTTTGTTCTTGGTTCATTATAATACGTGTATGTATGCGAATGTTGCACAATTGATCACACTAATTGTAGATGAGGATAGATGAATGATGAATGTCATGAATCATGAATTGATTGTATGATTGTGAGAATGTACTTTATGATTGTGGTTGTTGAATGGATCGGGTGTTGCGTTCCGTTACACTAACTTGGATCGGTTGCCACGTTCTGGCATAAATATAGGATCGGTTGCCACATTCTGGCATAAACATTGGATCGGATACCACGTACTGGTATACTAATAGTTTGGGTTTGGGTTCGGGTTGCAAGAGAGGACCATTGACTTGACATAATTATGTAATTGAGAATTGTGAACTTGATCGTTATTCGTAATGGTATTGATGTTGTATATGTTCGGTGTATGCATGCTATTATTATGATTGTATTGACTTATGTATGTTGCACTTAGTGGGATAGTCGCGTGATCCTACCATTACACTGTGGTTGTGTACTGATACTGCACTTGCTTTTTCTTTGTTGAGTACATGGCTTCTTCAGGCGGCTATTGATAGACCTCGCTAAGAAGATCTATGATAGTTTGAATTCAATGGTGAGTGATCTTAGGCGTATTTATATACCTAAGTTGTCAATAGCCTATGAATTGATTGAAGTAACGAATGATCTTGAGTCTATTAACTTGATTTCGTTATACTTGCGATATTATGCACTTAAACATGTGATTAGAAGTTTCATGAACTCTCAAGGATATTGGAGTCAAATGGAAAGAAAAGATGCAAGGATCTGCTGAAAAGAAGCCAAGGTTGAAGACCCCAGGATCAGGCGCACTGCTAGGCGCGAGGCGCCAAGTGCCAACATTCAGACAGGACTCTCAGGTGCTCTGAAAGGCACGACGCGCCAGTGTGGACACCCCAGAGATTAAGTTCAGGCGCGACACGCCAGTGGGATCTTGTATTTTCCAGCTTAAAAGTTTTAAAATAGGATTCCTAATTGTAATAGACTTTGGCTCTAATTTTCCTACCATTATAAATAGACCCTTAGGGCTCCATAATTGAGGTTCGACTTTTATTGGGTATGCAAGAGCAAGATTCCAAGTTTGTAATAGGTTTTGATTTTCTAACTCTTCTATTTTCCAGAAATCGCATGAACAATTGTATTTTGTGGTTTTCTAATAGCATGAGTGGCTAAACGCCCTTGTTCTGGGGTTGTAGCTACGAATGGATTGTTGATTATTAAAGGCTATTTGAATTAATTATTGGTTGTCATTATAAGTTGCTTCTCTATTCTTGTTTAGTATTTTATGCTTGATCACTATAAGATAAATATATTGTCTAATCTTAAAATTGGGAGATGAGAGGTTAGATAGACCAGAGAATATAGAGAGCTCGGTCCACCCATTAGATTGAGGTGATTAGTGTTTAGGAGTGACACCCAGACGAACACCTTGCTTGGTTACGAAATAGAATGAATATAAATGCTCGCCAGTTAGTCTATTTATCCCCGCTCAACAATGTAGTTAGATAGCTAACTGGAGTAGGCGACAAGAGGTGTATAGCCCGACTCATATAATTAACCCTTTAAATCAGTAACTTGACAACTGAAATTATTTCTAAGCCGATAATATGATACATGATATTCAATATATGCTGCAGCCCTGGAATTGTCTCTTACTTGCTTGAAACATCATATTAAAGTCATTCACAACTGGTTACTTTTAGTTAGTGCATAATTAGTATTAGTTAACAATCATCACAATCTCTTAAATGGTTACTTTTGCTTTTATTTATAGAATTAAGTGTTAGATATAAATTCATCATAAGTTCCTTGGGAACGATAACTCGTTTCTTGAAGAATCTATATTACTTGCACGACCACGTACACTTGCGTGTATATTGGAGAGCAACATGTTTTTGGCGCCGCTGTCGGGGATCGAACTTGGGTCACCCGCGTGACTTGCTGACACTTTCTTTGAGGGTCTATATTATAATGCTCGTTCACTTCTTAATAGTGCAGCAGGTGGACAGGCCCTAGCTAAAACATGTGAACAGTTGTTCAACTTACTCGATAAACTCTCAGAAATGAACCAAGGGTATGAGGGGGAAATGCCTAGAACCACAACCCAAAAGGTTGCGGGATCTTAGATGTAGATCAAGTTACTGCCATAAATGCCAAATTAGATGCAATGCAGCATAGCATGACCTTACATTTTAAACAAATGGCTCTAAACCATGCGCCGGTAAACGTTGTACAACAGGCAGACAATTGGTGTGAGGTATGTGGTAGTGGAACTCATGAAACTGATCAATGTGAGGCAAATCCGGATTCTGTAAACTATGTGGGAAATGCGCAAAGGGGTGGAGTCAGCAAAATTATGATAACACTTACAACCCTAGTTGGAGGACATCCTAACTTCTCATGGGGTGGGAACCAAAAACAATACCGTTCTCAAGGGGCTAGGCAGCAATACCAAAATCATAACCAAGGCGCAAATCCTAGTGCACCAAAAGGGGGGATGACCAATGAATAGCTACTCTAAAAGCTCATGACTGAAATAGGGACCAAATTAAATCCTAGAATATATAAGCAGGATGAGAACATCAGAAACATCCAAATGTCCCAAATGAGTTTAGAGAAACAAGTTGCGCAAGTAGCTAATTCTCTGAACTTGCGTCCCCAAAGTGGGCTGCCCAGTGATACTGAACCCAACCCAAAGCAATTGCATGTGGTAAGTACTAGAAGTGGGTTACAATTAGAGGAACTAGCTCCAAAGAAGAGAGATATTGAGGTAAGTACCAAACAAAAGAAAATGGAAGAGGTAGTAAAAATCTCCAATGTTGAGGTACCCGTTCCTCAAAAGAAATTACCACCTCCGTTTCCACAAAGGCTAAAAAAGTAGAATGAAGATGAATGATTTGATAAGTTTCTCTCTCTCTTTAAACAGGTTCACATTAATCTGTCTTTGGTTGACATTTTGCAGGATATCCCAAAGTATGCTAAATACGTGAAGGACATTGTGGCTAGCAAGAGGAGGCTCACGGAGTATGAAACTGTAGCACTTACTGAGGAGTGCAACTCTAGGATCCAAAATAGACTACCCAAAAAGTTAAAAGATTCGGGTAGTTTTATTGTGCAGATTACTATTGGGCAAAGTGTTCATGCCCACAGATTGTGTGATTTAGGGGCAAGTATAAATCTAATGCCCTTATCATTGTATCTAAAGCTTGGGTTGGGTAGTCCAAAAAAAACCACACTAAACTCCAACTCCTCTCCTCCCAAAATTCATTAACTTCCATCACTAAACCCTTCCCTTCCCCCAAACCACCCATTCTTTTCTTCTCACCTTTCATCCTAAACAACCTCCATTAACACCAACAATCTTTCTTCTTCCCCACCACCCACTATAAAACCTCAACACCCACAACTCCAATACTACTTTTCTCCAACTCTCTATCTCTTAAGCCACCATTTTTTTCTTTTTCTTCCCCTAACAACTACCCACTGCC
>JAJOOE010059942.1:0-11767 GCA_036250405.1 Solanum raphanifolium | reverse complement strand
TACCGGATTACTGAATTATTGTTGCGATAAAATTATTATGTATTGTTATCTTATATTTAAATTATTATGTTATGTATTATATTTTTAAATTAAAATTTTCATCTTATCATTTTAATTTTGTGCATTCTTCATAGTGAAAATTAATAATAATATCAAATTATATTAAAGTGATGAAAATTTTAAAAAATTGAAATATTATTAATTCGGGATGAAAGTAGTGTATATCAAATAATATATATTTTAAAATGTCATATTATATTTAAAAAGAATTACGAATGTTATATATTTAATTAATGACCTTATATTAAAAATAATGTGTTAATTACAAAATAATAGAAATATAATAAAATAATGAAAAAGTGAAATAAAGAGTGTGAATAGTAGTTCTCCAATTGGAGAACTACTATTCACCTCTCTATAAATGAAGAATAGAGAGTTAATTAAAGAGTGGTTGGAGAGCCCATTCTCTATTTTACTCTTTAATTATAGAAAATGAAGAGTAAAATAGAGGTGGATTGGAGATGGTCTTCGTGTAAACTCACTTGTACATATTATATGAACTTGAGGTCTCTAATACATTATGAACTTTAAATTTTGAATATGTCCCTTACTTCGAGCATACTTTTAGATAGACAAATAAAACAAACCTTGTTATTTTTTCTTCTTCTTCAAATTAGACTAGACATAGAAAGGTGTGAATAATAAATTAAAGATAAAGAGATTGCAAGTAAATGGTGGTATAATATGTTTAAGTACATTTTTGTGGCAGAATAAGAGAAGAGCTTTTAACTATATATATATAGGCTACCCTTTTCTTCATTTAGAGAGAGCTGAAAATGCGGAGAAGCTTTCCTTTGATTCGAAAATTCTGAAACTAAGTACTCAATTCTTTATTAGGGCAAACAACTTATAGTACAATACGCACATTAACTACTTTTTTTTTCTTCCCAAGGCTTTACTGGCATTGGGTTCTTAGATGCTTGGTTTCTTTGTTAGTTCGTTTCGTAGAGTATATAAGAATAGTACTGAATATAATGTATTAGTAATGTTGACGTTAGGAATGTTAAGATAGTGTCTTCTATATCTATTGTTTGGTGTATTAAGGTAGTTGTGTCGTTAATCATGTTTATTGGTGTATTAATAACTCTTGCATGAGTTTATCCATGCTAATAACATGTTTGTTATGTAAGTTGTACAAACCTGATAATACTAAATAGGTTGTATAACTAATATATGTATATTATTTATACATAGATTGAAAACTTTATCAAATAAAGGATTAAATAATGTCATGACATGTATATATGTTAGTATTATTTTCTTCTAGCACACTAACGTATATACAACTCGTATGAGTGTAGTTGAACTGGTCATAGCGAGTTATTACTTGTTATAATACTTTTAATTCTAATCGCATAAAAATAAATTATAGAAAATCGATTTGATTGTGTAAATATATTTTTACCTCGTTATTGTGTAAAAAAACTTAATAGTAGCAGCATAGCTATAATATTAGGTACGGGTTAAAACCAACTTAATAAATTTTGCTCAGACATTGAATTTTGTATTTTTTTTAAAAAAACCTTTAATATGAACTTAGTAACTAAAATGAACTATGAATTTATTTGTAAGTTCATAAATTTAAATGAAAAAAAAGAGTTCATAATTAAATTTCAAATCCTGGCTTTTATTATATTTTTTCTTTTTAAAAAAATATATGCTAGCTAGGTGGTGGAAGTTTGGAAGTATCCATTGTATTGATCATATCAATGAGCATTGTTGTGATTATCCATTGAGTACTTTATATGTCCCAATCAAGTTTATTGTGGCCAATATTTAGCTTTTATAGTACAGTAGAGTTTCTGTAATATGTCAAAGATAGTGTAATTCAGAGAAGTGGCAGATTTATTGTGAGGAATAATAAATGACTTTGCACATTTTAGAAACTATTGTTTCCCAGACATGCCAATTTTCTTTTTACTGCACCTGCCTCCTTTTAATAAGGTCCCCAAACAACAACTACTACCTTTTTTTTTCTTTTTTCTGGGGATTTATACACACTTTATCCAGGGTGTATATCATTTTTTTGCACTATGTATAGAGTTGTGTCTTTTTGTGACCTAGCTAATCTAAATATATTAGTGTCTGATAATTTCGTAGCTAAACAGTAAAAATTTCGTTTGAATGAGGGGAAGTGCTTGCCTATTTCATTACAACATTCTCTTCTCGATAATCGGATAAGAATGGATTGTATATATATAAGAAAATTTAAGTAACGAGGGTTTAGGAAGTTTTTTAGCGATAAATTATAATTGTGAACGCAATAACTGATTCAACACAGAAATAAAACTTTGCTACTGCTTCATTTAGCTTGAGGTAATGATCTTGAACTTCTTTCATTTTGCTTATACTTCTTCCATCCAGTTTTACTTGTTCAGTATTAACTCGACATATTCCTTAAGGAGCAACAAATATACAATTTTACTATACCGTTTTGAATATAATAAATTCAATATTTTAAAAAATATCTGCAGTTAATAAATTTCTTTTGTCTTGGTACAATAGAAATACTACACGAATAAATTCAATTTATATTTACATTGTCTTACCAACATAAGTTGTAGTGGCCAATAGGATGGTTGAAATACTTTCATCCTTAAAAAAAAAAAAAAGATTTACTCCAAATTTAATCAAGCATCAATACAAATATTGAGAATATTACTCTGATTCCTTTTTTACCCTCTGGATTATCACAGCTCGTGATCTGGCAGTGTGAAAAAATGAGTAAAGATGGTATGAATGATAAGGGTTGTTTTGGGGATTGGAGAAGTATTGTCCTATCGCTATCGTTTGTTTCTCCTTAAGTCAAAATGCAACTACTTGTTTGCCTACCTGAAACTCAAGGCACTCCACATTAATATTATATCATTTTTCACTACCATATCTTTGATTTTCACCTTTATCACCGATAGCAAATATCAGGTAACTTTTTTGTTTAAAAAAATTACATTAATAAATTAGTAAAATGTGAATTATGCCATTTTGACATATTAGAACACTTGTTATTAACTCTTGATTGAATCAATAACCGGCTCACATATAGTACATATTTATTAACTCATGAAATCATCTTGACTCATCTGAATTCAGCTCAACAGATTAATTTAACACCTCTATATGGTAGTATTTTGCATCATTACCTATTGTTTTTTTTCTCTCTAAAAATGCTCGGGGCATCTATCACTTATTTATTACTCCTATTGCTTTCTTTTTTTAAAAAAAAAGAAAGACTTATTGAGAGCTTAAACTACTCTCTATCCAACACTTTACGTGATATTATTATTACTCTAGTTAAATAAGTTTTTACTTAATTGTAATATATGACATTTTGAATTATTAAATATTTTGATTAAATGGTTCCAGTTCTTGTACAATTAATTGTGTCATATAAAATGGAACCGATCGCGGAACTAACTATACAAGAAGGGTTGCGAATTTCTACATCTCCCCAAAATTCTCCCAACAGCCTAATTTTTTTTCTTTTGTGAGTGGAGGATTGATAGAAATTAAAGATTGGAAAACAACACAAAACTAATTATGTCAAAATCACTTAGTTAGTAATAGTATGTACTTGAGTTTTTTTTTTTTAGTTAGGTAAAAGAAGAGAAATTAGTAGGAAAAAAATGAAAAATAGTGATTGCAATTAAGAGAAAAAATCCAAAAATAATGATACAATACACACTAGGATATGAACAAATAGGTTAATAGGGTGTGGAGAATTTAGGAAATAGTAGGCTGAGGCCTCCACCAAAAAATCAATCAAACAAGCCAGCGTGCCTCTTCATTCTGTAATGTTTTTGGTATTTGAGCTTTTAAAAAATAAATAAAATAAAATAATTTATTTTATAAAATGTGGTCCAAAATTTTACCTTTTAGTCTTCATAAATGTCAGTAGTACTCTACATTCCAACATAAAATACATTTTACTATTCAAATTTAGTGACTGCAATAATAATTAATGTGTCTTTTGGACCCCTAATAATAATATAATGTCTTCAAATAACAACAATTGTAGTACTACATTCTTCTATCCCATTTGTACGTCTATCTGCAAGATTGGGACCTAATGCCCTGAGGATTCTGTTGTGACCTTATGAAAGGGTAATTGAATTGGTGTATTTGACTATCAATCCAAACGATCCCACTACATTAGGACCCTACTCCCCTATGCTAGAAGACTGAGTAGCTTCAGTTTATTACCAACTTCGGGTTCAACAACTTATCTAAGTTGCAAATGTTATTAAGTCATTAAGGCTATATATGACTTAATAAATTGTAAATGTAATGCAGTTATTAAAACATGTTAAAGTTAGGTCATGATCAGTGTAAAAATATATTGAAAAGGATGGTGAAATTTTGAGAAATTTGTTTTGAGGAGTATTCTAGTTTGGCAAAATCTAGCAAGTCTAATGTTCATCTTGATAAGAAATAGATATTGGACTAATTAACTCAATTACAAAAGCAACTTTGACATGTGAGAATTGTTTAAGATCATATAAAAAAATTTGAGGCCCAACTGGTGTGGAACTCAATAACCTCGGAATACTTAGGATTAGAATTTAGACATATCGAACATGGAAATATCATGGGAGCACACAGTCGGTTAAAGTAAACCATGAATGAGCTCAAAAGTTGAGGATTTGGAAGAACATATAGAGAGAATGATTCAAGTCCAACTGATGTGTAATTCAACACGTTATAATAATTAGTATTTGAGGTTGCTATTCTAGAATTCCGATCATGTAAAGTTCAAATTTGAGTCTAACACATCTCTAACAAATATTCTTTTCCAACTTCAAATATTATTTTTAATTTTCATCTTTCAACCAATATTCTTGACATTATTATTTTGTCTAAAGAAGACACAAGCTTAACCCAATTTGACTAAATTTTCTTTCATAGGGACCTTATATTATGTAAATAATTCCAAGAAAATGAGCATGTATTCCCACGCTATTCAACAGCATTATGAATCCATAAAAATAATGTGGTAGACATGGGTTCCGTCTTTTGGGGTGAATGCAAATAAATCCAAATTATTTATTTATTTATAATAAAATAAAATAAATAATAGAGGATATGATATGATGGACCAATAAATAATCGAAAATGGGACCGCTACACTTGGCCCACTTACTTCTAAATAGTCTTCTCATACGTATGGGCTTTACCGCATGCCTAATTTTCATGGAGTCCAGCAATTTGACCCGTATCTGTCATTTCACACCAATATTTTCTCGAAACAATTCAATAGTCAAGAGATCACAATTTATCGTAGTATTTGAATCGTAAATAGGCTTACGGGTTTCTCCGTATAGAAAATAGATATGCAGCAACCACGACTTGTGTTGGAAATTCTCACAAAGCGGATAAACTCCCTTTATTCACAACCTAGATATCTTTTAAGAATACAAAGCGTTTCACTAACCCTAGCCGTCATCTAATTGGATATTTTTTTGTTTACACCTATAATGACGTATTTGTTCATAAGGGGTGAGGTATAAGAAAGAGGACAAACTAACAGACTGTTTTCAACTTCCTGACTACAAATAATGGTGGAACGACTTAATTAGTTATCATATGACTCAATATATTGAACATATGTCATGTCCTATCGAATTTTTGCTCGATATTAATACTGGTTTACAATATTATAAATTTATGTCATACTTTGGAGAAACATGATCTCCTTTTAATGTGTTGTTGCACTACTTCAATAAGAATGACTTGTCATTCTCACATCGTATTCTTGTCCGTTCAACAGTTTAACGGCCCATTTTGTAACTGTGCCAACACCATCATTTTAGAATTGACCATCGATAAAAAAATCAATCTACGTCCAGATCAATTTAGATTCTTTCTGTTTCAATTTATTCGTTTTACTTTTCTATTTAAATTCTTTTAAAAAGAATCTTTATTTGTTTTAACTCACCACTTGATATGTTTAACATCATTTTAGAATCGACCATCTCTTAATCAATAAGAAATCAATCTACCTATTATGTTTTTAGAGATATAATTTTCTAAAATATTTTGCGAGTTCCATTTTAATTTATCTGTTTTGCTTTGTTTTTTAGTATGCTTTCACTTTCTATATTTAGTATTTCCTTCATTTTAATTTGTTTGTTTGATTTGACATGGAGTGTAAGAAAAAGTAAGGATTTTTTTTAATTTTGTAGTTTTAAATTAAAGATATGTTGTACTGAAATGTCTTTAATTTTGTGTTGTTAAACATATTATGTGAAAAGTCAAAATTAAGAGTCGCAAAAAAAGACAAACAAATTGAAATGAAAGTTCAACATATTCATTTTACCCCAACAACACTATCTTATATGATATGATATATTTAAGATTACAAGATTTATTAATGTCAGCTTTGATTTAAGAACGCAAAATTCAAAAATCTCACTTTTTAAAACTCTTGCCTAGTCTAATTAAAACATACAAAATGACACGGCCCACCAATATGTACAAGCCCATAAACGAATAGACCGCATTAGCCCATTTTGTACCTGTAGCCCAATTAAAACCCAACATAGAAAACAGACTGACCGATTTGAACATCCTTTTATGCTCTGCACTACCTTTCAATTATAGTCCTCATATTTTTTCTTCAGTTGTTTTTCGTTGCCATTACTTCTTTGATTTAGCGGAGGGTCTTTCGAAAATAATCTTTTTTATCTCCAAGACTACCTAAGGTGTACACTTACCTTTCTCAGACTCTACTTCGTGAGATTTTATTGTTGTAATGTATGTTTCATAGACTTGTTAAATTTCTTTTGGAGAGATGCAGTATTCTGCTATAAGCCCACAGCTTGGGCCTAATTTATTTCATATTTCTATGTGGAAGCAATGGAATCGGGTCCTTTGTACTTCTGCCTTTTATTTTGTGTTGATCTTTAATTATGAAGCTTAATGCTCAAACTTTTTTGAGGGCATACGTTAATATTTTTTTATCATAATATTCTACGAGTTATGTCCAGATGTGACTTTGGTTTCGAAAGAACTTATGGCCCCACTAGGCATAAGTTTTTTTGAAAGACGACCCATTAAAGACCAACCCATTAGGAACATTCATGAAGCAGAAAACTGCTCAAGGTTAACCTCTGTAACATCTTGTTACCTTGGTGTTCTTACTTTATATAGATCGATCTATTGGATGCTACATCAGTCAGACGCAAACATCCACCAAACAATGAACATGGTCATGCTAATAATCCAGTGAACATGGTCAGTATAAATGCGGAATATTTCAACTCTAGATGCACCATGTTAACAAGTTCACATTTGCAGCATGTTCTGTAAGTCAGAACTCTGAAGCAGTGACTAATGTTCTATAGGAGACGGAATACTTAAGCTCATAAGAGGGTTAGAGGCATTTCGAGCATTCCATATATTGCAAATAACTTAAAAATTCAAACTTCAATTATTTGCAGTATAAACTACAGATACAAATCCCAGTACATGGTTTGAGGCACGATAATAAGGTGCAGATGAAATCTAAGACATGAGTTCACAATACATTACTGACCGATATATTTACAAAGATTAGGGTAATGGCAGTAAAATCCTTGATCACAGACAACATTCTTGGGATAAATTGATCTTAAAGATTAGGATTAGTAGTATGTGTGGCAGTCACGGTAGAGACCATGGCATCAACTCCACAGATATTGTGACCCCTGCAGATCTTGTAATATCCGTGTTCTCCCCAAGTCTTTCCCCAAGAGTTCTTGATGATCCAGTAAGGCTTATTCTTGAGACGGATAGGTGCAAAACCTTCAGAACCATAACCAACTATGAGGACACCATGATCCTGACGCTTGAGGCAAATTAATGGGCATGAAACTCCTCTAACGTATGTCTGCATCCAAGCAGCATTGATCCCCACTGCAATTTACACCCAAAAAGAAAATCGATAAGTTTTCTGGTTTGCTCTCATTCACACTAGCAAAAAACTTCAACTTAAGCCTTTAGTTTATGATAATAGCTACATTACCTGCAAGAGGACCATGTTTGAGCAGGTTAGCAGCAATTTGGTCTTCATCCAAACCAACAACACTGAAGTTGGATACAGAGGCAGCAATTTTGCTCTTGTCAAAGTGGCATTTGCCATCCTTGCCAGTGTAAGGATAGTCTTTCTCCAGTTGGAGACCTCCAGCTTTCAGGGTATACTCAAAGGCAGTAGTCATAAGACCACCGTTGCAACCTGCATCACAATCATTTTTTTCCACCGGGTCACACTGCAAAAGGGAACTTTTTATTACTTACTTAATATTAACACTTAACAGGGTAAAACATATACGTATGTATTTAGCAGAAGAAAAGACAATAATCAGATACACACAGCTAGCCTCAACTTGAGGTTCATTTGTCTTTCTATGTTGCATCAAAGAAATAAAAACCATTTTAAATTCTTGAACCGCCAGATGATTCATTTCAAAAACATTTACTTCATCAAAAAAAAAAAAAATGATTCATTTCAAATAAAGATCATAGAACAATCCTATTTCCTTTTGCCTTTACACCACTGGTCATAACCCCAGTAGTACAGACACGCTAAAAGTTCTAATCTTTAATCCTTTCCCAAATAGTTTACTCTTCAACATAGATATAACTAGCTTTGGCAAGAAAACTCAATGATACAGAGTTTGGCACCAACGTTTTACCCATTATATATGATATGTTTGAAAAACTAACCCAACTAATTCGAGATCGAGTCTGTTTAAAGAACATAAGTAACCATTGTAATTTACTGGCAGATATGAGAACCAAGAAAATAGAACAATCCTATATGCTTTTGCCTTGCACTCTCCCCAGCCCCAATAGTATAACTACCTAAAACAACTGTAAAGTTCAATCCTTTCCAACAGATAGCTAATCCGTATACCCTTCCAAACAGATTAGCTAATTCGATAAGAAATTTAAATGAATTATGCAGAGCTAAGCATATGATCAGAGCAAAATGACTAATATGTAAAGCAACACCAGCATAACATCACTAATGGCACATACACATAAATAAAGAAACAAAATGATATTGAACTGATCAAATTTTGAAAAGTCAACGGCAAGAACAATACTAACCTCATGGTCACAGTCCACAAGCTGCTGTTCACTAAGGCTCACCAGCTCTCCAGTTGCCAAAAAGTGAGCTCCTTCCACTGCTCCAGTCGTACTGAATGACCAGCATGATCCACATGAGCCCTATAATAGTCAAAACCATCCATGATAAATACAAAATAATAAAAAAAATACCGGAAAACAATCAATTAATCACATAAACAAACATATCTATATTTAAAATACCTGATTTTTAACATCGGTGACGGCTCCTTTCTCACGCCAGTCAAAATCAGCTGGAAGATCTTTAGTCGGGAGGATCGGAGCTTTCTCAGCGTTAAGATTAGGTCGGGGCTTGTTAAGTCCAAGGTAAGTCCGGCGAAACTCCGACGGAGTCAGATCGGAGAACTGCGTAATACCGTGCTCAGCGGAAGGGTCAAGGAGCTGGTGACGCTTCGCACGGCGAAGATTAGCCTTGAATACCTTCAATCTATGGTCATGTTCCTCTTGAGAAGCATAGATCTTTCCAAACTTAGCCTTAAAAAGTGAAAAGTGATGCTCGGCGTTTAACATATGGTTGTCATCGTTTTCCGATACGACTTGCCGGATCAACGGATCGTCGTCGGAGAAAGCAATCGCCGACGAGAAGAGTGCGAAAGCGAGAAGAGATAAGAGAAAAAGACGATCCATTGGAAGAGTGAAGAAGAAAAGGAAGAGATATTTTCTCATTCGTCTTCAGCTACTCGAGTTTATATTGGCTCCCAGAACATGGTAGGTATGGGACTTAGCCGTTGCGATTGTGACACGTGTGACTTTCACCTCATGATACGTGTGCTCAGTGGTCGCTGGTACTCCTTTATCTTGTTCTTTTTCTATTCCTATTGTTTTGAAATCCGATTAAATTCAAATGTGCACCAAAAGATCAGCACTTGGATGGTCGTGATGTGCTTTATTGTTAGTTTAAGTATTAAGTTTGTTTTAGTTGTTAGTACTAATTTTTTTTTTATATGTTACTATATGGTTCGGTTCCATCATTTAATATTTTCTTTTCATATTATTTTTACTTATTATTTAATTATTTTACTTTTTATTGTAATTCTCTCACGTATTCTATTCTTTTGATCTACTTACCATTTAAATATTATAATCATTAAAACTATATTACACAATACATTGTGAAATTCATAATACATACCAACCGTTCAAACATAGTGTAACAAAGACTATTTCATTAAGGTTCAAAATATAAGACATCTAATTAAAAAAATAAATAAAATTTATCATTTCATCCGAGTTTTTGTTTTTTTAACTATTTTATTTGTTTCTACAAGTGGATGAGAGGACAATTTTGCAGATAACAACAAAAGAGAGGTTGCTTCCGTTGGTCACTAATAAGTTAAAGGGTGTCTTTGAAATATCCTTTTATATCCTTTTCATGGGGTCCATTTCTGGGACCCGCATTTGATTTTTTATTGCCTAATCTTGAAAATTGATGAATGTATAAATGATAAAATAAAATAAAAATTCCTAATCTTTTCCTTCTGGTTTAGGTAGGAGAAATTGTCAATACAAAAATCGAATTTTGCGGGTCAACAAATATAAAATAGGATCTCTAACTAATAGTAGTAACCAATTAATTATCACCATTTATTTCCTTTTTAAAAATTTAAAACATAAAATTCAAATATTGATAAAATACCAGGCCTACTATAAGATTGAGTGACTCAGTTCAAAATAATATCAAATATGACGTTCATTTGATGAATTTAATTAAGAAATAAATTTCGTTTTTATCATAATGGTAAGCACTCAATCTAATTACAAGTGATATCAAAACCAAAATGATCATAAATTTAATTTTCAAGAGCAGCATGTTGCATGAAGCATGTGTTGAGAGGAAGATTATTGAATAATGTCAATTTCCTATTATATGTGAAATTAAATGGAAAAATTATAAGCAAATTGTTGTGAAACCAATAATCAGGCCCATCTCAAATTTGAGAGGCCCCCATTTTTTAGTAATAGTATAACTCTTATTAGAACACTAGATGTAGGACCCCGTGCCAGCCTGGGGCCCAATATATATTATCATATTATAGAATTTGAGAAGTTATTGAAATTTTTATATGATTTTAAAAATATTTTAAATTTTTAGCTATTGTGATTTGCAGTACTTTTTTTTAACATAATTTTGAAAATAATATTTATTACTCTGTTTGTTCTAATTTATATGGCAAACGCAGAATTTCAAATATTAACCATTTTTTATATGTCTCTTTAATATATTAAGTTGTTAATTATTGTATTTTATAGTGCATTTTGAACCTAATTTTTTAATAATATATGTTATTTGCCATGTCCCAATTTATGTGGCATTAATTAATAGATTTGTTGGAGTCGACAGATTTATTTTGTTAATTATTGTAATTTATAGTTTTTTTTTTCGTCAATTTTAAACAATATATGTTGTTAATTGATAGAATACTTTTAATGTAATTTAAAAAAAAAAATATGTGTGACTGTCCATGTCCCAATTTATGTGGCACATGTAAAGTTTTGACAATTAACCAAAATTTTAATACATTTAAAAAAATATTTTTAAGTCGTTAAATTTTAAGTAATTTAAATTGTTGTATTATTTATT
>JAJOOE010059941.1:0-31348 GCA_036250405.1 Solanum raphanifolium | reverse complement strand
TATTTTCGAGCTCTCAAAGTCTAAAAATGGAGAAATGGGTATTTTTCAAGTTGGGGGAGAATGGCTACTGGTTTTGGCTTTAAAAAAAGGAAAAAAAACTGTTGTTGCAGCTTAAAAAAAACCACAGCAGCTGAAACAACATATAACACCAAAGTTTAAGTCCCCGTTGGACCCTCGAGATTCGTTCGGAATCTCGTGCACACAAACTAAATATGTACCCCCACTAAATTCGACGTTCCGGACTCAATGGAACTGTCGGAATTTGAATTCGAGGACTCCTTGACCCGAAATTCAATAAAATGCCAAGAAACTAGTTTAACGCTAAAAAATTCGAAACTCAAACGGAGCGTCTAAAAATTCAACCAAGACTCATTCTAGACTTAGAATCGCCTCCCGAAACCAACGGTACTCTCGAAATTTCAATCTGAGCCTCGGAACCTCATATGTTGACCAAAGTCAACTCTTTATCAAAATTTCACAACTTTAGCAACTTAGGACCTCAATTCTTCGTTTCAACTCCAAATTCAACTCCGTAACTTCACACAGACCCGTTTCGACATTCTAAAACTGTCGGAATCGACGGAAATCCGATCCGAGTCCCGAAACTCCAAATGACTCGAAAAAGCACTTTTTTTTTTTAACCAACTTTAACTCATAAAAAAACTCAACTTCTCAAAAACTCAACTTTTTACCAACTTTTCCTCAAACCAACTTTACAACCACAAAACATGGGACTCGGGGCAACTACCGAAAGGGCAAAATAGTCATTTCCACGAAAAATCACCAAAATGACCTTTCGGGTCATTACAGGTCTATACCGATTCAACAGTGACCTAAAGTTTCTCCTAAAATATAGGTCATTCCCTCCCCTATAGTTTCATATTATGATGTTCATAGATTTGTTCATATTAGGTGGTTTATCATGGGAATGTCCCTTCTCGATTCTATGGAGGCATCCGTGTTCGGATTCTTCACTGTTGGGTTCATTACTACCACATAGTTCCCAATCTGAGGATTAAAAGGGTGTCCAATATCTATTAAACTTTTTAAGAGATTTGGTGGACAGCTAAGTATGAATTTGTTGTTGTATTTTTTTGTTGTAAATCATTACTTTTATTTCCCTTAACAAAACTATTTATGTCATTGTTTCTCTCATTATTTCTAGAGCTTACACTACTTCATGGGTTTTGTATTCACAAGTCTAAATGGAACTAAGTTTACAGGAGGGATCCCTCTTGTAAACTTAGTTCCATTTAGACTTGTGAATACAAACACCCATAAATTAGAAGAAGCTTTAGAGATAATGAGAGAAACAAGAACAAAAATAGTTGTGCTAAAGGAAATAAAAGCAATGATTTACAATGAGAAATACGACAAGAAATTTATACTTATCAGTCCACCGAATCTCTTGAAAAGTTTAATAGATATTATGCACCCTTTTAACCCGCAGATAGGGAATTATGTGTTAGTAATGAACCCTACATTAAAGAATCTGAATATGGATGCCTTGATATAATTCAAAAGAGACATTTCCATGATAAACCCACCAAATCTGAACAGATCCATAAGTATCATAATATAGAGCTATAGGAGAGGGAATGACTATGATTTTAGGAAAACTTTAGGTCAGTGTTGGATTGGCATGGACCTCCCTTGGTAGCTTTGTGGGAGACTTGTAGGATCATCAAGTTTTACTTGATGTTTTTTCTTTCAACAATATGATTGAGGTCCCACCTATAAGAAACTCTAGTGGAATTATTGTGTTTGTGGGATGATAACCTACTAGAGCTAGATGAAATTTCTTTAACTGCATAAAAAATACATGATATGGTCAAGGTAAGCTCTACGAATACCTCATGGCTATTTAATTATATATATGCTAGTACTTATAGAAATATGCACAAATTTTCATTGCAAAATATAAAAACTATTAAGGATTACTATTGTAGTAAATGGTTAATAGGTGAAGATTTTAACGAACTACTTCATAATTCAAGAAAAGAGGGAAAATCCTCTTAATTTTCACGAACATCTGACTTCTGAAATGTTATTAACTATTGCAAATTTATTGATATAAGGTTTAAAGGAAGCAAATTTATGTGGCTAAATAAAAAAGTTAAGAATAGAAAGAAAAAGAATTATGATTCATGTTTTAATTCAAATCTTCCCATGAACCATGTTCATATATGTTTCTTTAGGATACAATTGGTGATTTCATATATAAAAAAAAATTGACTCATGCCTAAAACTTATAAGAAATATTCTAACAAAAATGAATTAAAATTGTAAAAGAATACTCACTGATCCAGAACAATAGAACAATGAACTGAAGAACACTTTATAAGGTAACCATGTATTCCACACATATTTCTCTTTTTTTCATAAAACCTTAAATCAATAATAAAAAAAATAAAAATAAAAAAAAGCTTAATTATGGGAGAAGAATAAAGATTTGGGGTCTATATATAGGGAAGGAGACAAGTCTAGTTGCCACAAAAATCTTTTTTAATTAATAAACAGAATTTTAAATGGATTTTCTTATTAATTGCACTTGTCAATATTCACAAAAGTTTTTCTAAGTAATTTGACTAGATTTTAAATGGGTTCTCCTAATAAATGCAATTATCTATTTTTAAAAGTAGTTATTAAGGTATTTATTACATAGCTTAGTCATTACGCATTATATTACGTACACATGTTTATTAATATAATTCCAATATAATTATAAGTGTATTGTTTGGTTGCACAAGAAGTCTCTTATGTAATTGGACTAGATTCTTAAATGGGTTCTCCTAATAAATGCAATTATCTATTTTTAAATGTAGTTATTAAGGTAGTTATTACATAGCTTAGTCATTACGCAACATAATACTTACATAGTGTAATAACACAATTAAATTAATTTAAAAATAAAATTTAATCATTAAAATTAAAAGTTAATAATTAATAAGGATGAGCCTTTATAAATGATATTAAATTAAGTATTTTAGATAATTTGAACAGGTGGGGTATTTTTTCTTTAGTTTGAATTTAAACTCGAGATCTCCTGATTTTCAATTCACTTCATTAATCACCAAATTATCCTAAGTACAGCATGAATTCCAATTCGTAGAACACATTTATATGACTTAATTAGTATAAGTGAGCATTCTTTAATTATTACTGATATTAATTTTGTTCCATTTGTTTAAATCTTGATAGTGATCGAAGGCAAGTTAACCCTGACATCACACTTACAAGAAAAATAATTATGACTCGCGTGTTATGATTAATGGATCTGCATATATCAACAACCATGTGATTAATTAATAAAGAAACAAGCACTAATATTGTAAACATGTTTTGCAAATCTTTGCATGAAACATGTTCCTATGTTTCTTTAGGATACAATGTAAGTAACCAACATTGTAACGACATTGGCTTGTGTCCACCATTATCTTATTCATTTACTTCACTCATTTGTAACGACATTCTAGATCCTAGCAACACAACATTAATGCACTATTTTTCTTGAAGTTTCAAGCATGCCTTATTGTAACACCCCAAAAAAATTTAAGATAAGATCAAAAATTATTCTTCGTATATGTATAGATTGAATTCAATGATTTTTAATTTGTATATATATATTAAGGTTCATTCCTAAGTGAAAAAGTGTTTTGAATGTGATTGATGTTATAATTAATGGATCTAGCATGTACCAAGAACCATGTGATTAATTAATAAAGAACAAGTAATATATGTTTCTTTAGGATACAAATGTAAGTAACAAACAGTGTCTCAGCGAGGAACATGGTATGTTTACATAAGTAAAGCATTATTAAACACCATGTTTCATTGACTTTTAATAGGTTAATTAGAGATTGATCAACATTAGTCTAAGGGAATCATTAGTCTGCTGAGTCTAGAAACTTTTAAATAAATAAAAATATATATCAAATTATTTTTAAAAGGCGTCTTTAAATAAAGTTTGACTCTAAACCATCAATTTAATTGAATATAACACATCTATATATATATATATATATATATAGTGTTATTTGTAAATGCATAATAAATAAAAATGTGCGTCTGAAACTACATTGATTGGCTCAAATTTATCGGTACGAGAAAGCATAAAGTCCAGGTTGCATAAGTTGTTTGGATCTTGTGCCAACAACAATTTAATGATCGTCCATGCAGTGGCATAGCCATATATATAGCTCAGGGTGGCCAGTCGGACATCTGTCGTCAAAAAATTATATAATATATATAGACAACAAAAATTATACGAAGTATATAGATCAAAAATTGTTTTTTATACATATATATTAAATCTTTAACACCCTTCATACCATTTCTGACTTCGCCACTATGTCCACAACTACATTCCCAAACCATATTGTGTTGTCTCTTAATTTCTTCCTCTACTTTTGACTCCAAGATTGAACACAACCACCTATCATTAGCAATATAACTCTACTTAATTAATATTCGTGCTAGTGAAAAATAGCAGGTAGAGAAATGTAAGCAGAGGAGTGCTAACATGTTCATTAAAAGATATACCATGTGAATAGAATAAAAATAAATTGGCTTTTATGTAAGTTAAGGAATCTTGTTGATATTTCAAACACATATGCAAATCCTTAAACTTGTCCCTAAATATCATTTGGCACTCCAACTCAACCTTGTTTCATTTCAACCCTTTAACTCCAATTTTTATGTTTCATTTTGGCACTTCTACGTGATGTGGCAGAGTGTGTGCATCACACTTTTTCTAAGAGAGTGAAAGACAAAAAAAAGTATTTTTTAAAAAAATAATAAAAGATTAACCCTTCAACTCTATTTTTTTGATGTACCATTTAAACACAAAATACTAATTTTATGATTTCTTTATTTCTATAAATGCTCTTCAACTGCATTTTTGCATTTTAAAAATCGTTGTTCATCCGTTAATTATTGTAAAAAATTCAAATTGACGGATGATCATTGATTTTTTTTAAAGTAACAATTTCTTTTTGAGAGTTTCCCTGTATTTTTGCATGAAAAATAATCAACGAAAGTGCGTCGACTTTCTTTCTTAAGAAAATCCATGACAACCCATAGAAGTCTATCGAGTTTCAACATTTTTTTATAGTGTTATTAATTAGCAATGAACATGAGCTTTTTTTTTACTCATATTTAGTTGAATGAAAAATTAGAAAGGTTGTATTTGAGTTAGTCCAAAGAAATTAGATATGAAAAAAAATATGTGGTGTTATTTAATTTAATTAATTGTTTTAAAAGGAAAATCAACACACTTTTGTCGATTATTTTTCGCACAATACTGTACAGAAACTCTAACAAAAAAATTGATGTTCATCCATTATTTTTTTTTTTTTTTTAAAAGATATGACGTTGATTTTTAAAATGAAAAAGTGGAAATGAAGAACGTAAATAAAAATGAAGAAACTTTTTATGTTGTAGTTTTAGTGACAAGTTTCTTCATTTTTATTTATGTTCTTCATTTCCACTTTTTCATTTTAAAAATCAATGTCATATTTTGGATGAACATCAATTTTTTTTTAAAAAATTTAGAGTTTATGATGAACATCATAGTGTTCGTGGCTTGATCTTAGAGCTTGGAGCTCATCGTTTGACGGAGTTGGGGTTTATTGGTCGGAGCTCCGGTAGTGGCGGTTATGGAGGTTTTCTGATGGGGTTTCGGTAGTGTGATGGCTGTTTAGCGAGAATGGTTTCACCAGAGGTCTGGGGGTTTCCGATTGAGCTTGTGCTTGGAAAAGCATGGTGGTTCACATGTGGGCAAAAATCATCGGTTAATAAAATATTTGTGTATGTAATCTTATCCATATTTGAAAGAATTTCTAGATTGTGCAAATATCAAAATGAATATTAATAAATTTAACGAATAAAATGAATATTAAAAAAAGTAATGAACGTAATCAATGACATGTAAAAAATACAATTTAACAGAAATAATGATTTAATCAAAATGAACAAATAATTGAACGTAGTCAACCGACTGTGATGAAAAAATAATGTAATTAAAATTAACTAATAAAAAATTCTGAAATTTTGACGAATAGGGATAAATATCGATAAACTTATTTAAAATTATAAAAAATATATATTGCACTATTGAATAAATAAAACTTAAAAGTTACAAATTTTGAAAATGTTATATCAAAATTGGTGTCAACAGAAAGTGTCCACCAAAACTAGGACAAACAGAAAGAATCGCCTAATTTTTTTTTGTCTACGTTGTAATTTGAACCTATAGACCTCATGACTCTCAACCACTTCTAGGCCACATTCTTGAGTGCGATAGAACTACCAGATTCTTAACATGATACAATCAGAAAAAATAACCACTTACATTCATAACCAACAGTTTTAACTAAAACTTCGAAACTTAATCTTGAGTGGATTGCATTTGCTCAATATGTAAAGGTTTAACCACATAGTTAAAACAGAAACCTCTCTAATATATTCTTCTGAAAATCTATCTTTATGTTTTTTATATTACAACAAACCAGTGTCCCATGTCTCCTCATTTCATATTTTTCCTCTGCAAACCTATTCACATTTACATTTCGAAAGGAAAGTAGTTTTTGATATCGGCGATTCCCTTTTCTTTAACCTCTACTCTCTTAAGAGTTTGTAGCGCATTACTAAGAGCAACATCTTTGCTAACTATCAAATTATATGGTTTGGCATCGTCGGATTCTTTCTGAAGGCATGCTTCCTGCAACGCTCATTTGCAGGATTCTGATGAACAGCAGAGGATGTATTCCAGAGATGGCATTGTTGGTATGCTTGGTAGCATAGCTGAAGTAGTACATGTTAGGAAACGTATGCAAATGGCTGTTCAGCTTCATCGACCCCTAGAATTCCCTTAAAAATCGGATCATTTCCTCCCCTGGAATTTTCATATTATGATGTTCATAAATCTATTCAGATTGGGTGGATTTATCATGGGAATGTCCCTTCTGGATTCTATCGAGGCATCCCTGTTCGGATTCTTCACTGTTGGTTTCAATTACTAGCACATAGTTCCCTATCTGATGGTTAAAAGGGTGCTTAATTGTAACACCCCAAAAATTTCAAAATTAAGATTCGAACCATTCTTGAATTGCGTATAAGGTTGTACCGAGTGATTCTTAATTGTTCTTAGATTCTAAGGTCAATTCATTAGTGTGGGAATGATTTTGGATATCAATTAAGGTCACTGGAATCCCCTAACACAAAGTTGAGTCGAAAGCTTCCCTACCGATTAAGTTTTGACATAAGATTCTACCTAGGTAAACTTAAAATGATCATATCTCTTAGCACATAAAGAATTAGGTGGCTCATGACCTATCAAATTAAAGGTATTTGAGTCATCTTTCCAACGCCATCGAGTTTGCTTTATTTTAAGCTCGGAGTAAAAAATGATATGCTCGCCTTAGCGAAGCCTTCTTTTTAAGGAACCTAAATCATTTTAGAGGGGTAGTTTGGTTTTTTCCCACTCCTTCTAAGCCTAAGCCATGTTTTTCTTCACCTAATTAAGGGTCTAATTAGTGTTAAAGCATCTTTTCGCATTCTTTAACACTTAGAAGAATTAGAGCAAGCGTTCAAGCGTTCTTCAAAATTCCATCAATTTTCACCAAGAACATTTGTTCTTTGTAGGTATGTAAGGCTATCATAGTGTTGTACTAGCTCGTCCTTACGCCCTACATCTCAATTCATTCAGAAATCGTCACATCTAAAGGATTCATTTGTAGTTCTTGATATTGAATTCGGTTCTTTAACTGTTGAGGTTTTGATTCTTTTGTTCTGTCTTATAGTGTTGTTCATGCTTAGTAGCACATGAACCCTATTGATTTACTAAATTTATGTTTTCAAAAGGAATTGTATGAAAATTCTCATGTATTGGTTTTGGGTTTGAGAAACAAGAAGAGTTTGGGAGCAATTTCTCAATTCTAAACTAATTTGGGGTCCTAATTTAACTTGAAAATTCGTCGGGGATGCTAGGGAGGGCCCTAGGGCAGTGCGTTAGTAATGCGCCACATCTGGCCTTCAGTAGTTTCAGGCCCTGGAGTGGTGCGTTAGCAATGCACCTAGGCCTAACTTTTGAATTTCAGGGTCTGGCACCATGTGCCAGCAATGCACACGGGCCTAACTTCAGAAGTTAGGCCCTGCGCCAACAGTACGCCAAGGATTTGTTGGGCTGGTTCTTTTTTTGTTTCATCCGACACATGCTCCTTTAAATTGTGGTCATGTTTTCCTTCTTTGTATAATTAGCTCCTATAAGCTCCATTTACCTTTAAAAACTCATGCATATCCTAATCACATGTCTTAATGCACATTCAAAACTAAATTGAGTTGAAGAGGAAAGTTCAAGAGCTTTTTTGGTGTTATTATTGAGAATCATTTTTAATCAACAATGATGTTAAACTAAGTATTCCCAAATGTAACATTTTTACATTGAGAAAAGAGAAACCTTGATTTCTAAAAAGAGGTTAATTTGAGTAATTACCCCAAAATACAGAAAGGGTGTTTCTACTTGAGCATGAGTATATACATTTATTGGGAGTAGTATTGAGCACCGATATGGGGATGAGTTTAGACAACTCACATTCCTCATAAACCATGTAGCCAACATGGGTAAAGGATCGTGCCTTATTTCTTTCGAGCATAGCTTTAGTGGATCCACTTATTTGAGGTGTTATATACCCCGGCAAGGTATCCTGGCAGCGTAGGCGAGATGTTGTATCATCACATAGCTCATAGTGATGGTTGTCGATTAGAGGATCTCCAAAAAAAAAGAGTAAAAAGTAATTTATTGTATTTTTATATACATCCTTGAGTTGGTATCTTTTATTTATGAAGCTTTAAACATTTCATCTTTTATTATTGCTTTGTATTGAGTTAAGCTGAGGTGAGTATTCTTCCAATCTTATCGGTTCAGTTATTTGTGCATTCACTTTTCTTTACATACTCGTACATTCAATGTACTGATGTCATTCTATCTGCATCTTACTATGATGCAAGTACAGGTGTTTAGGGTCATCAACAGGCGCTTTGTTGAGATCACTTGCGCTCCAGTTAGCTTTAATTTGGTGAGCCTTCTTGCTTTCCGAAGGATTTTACATTTTTTTCCTGTTATTGTTGAGTTGTCGTGGATCTTGTCCCAACATCTATCCTAGTATTAGAGGTTTCATAGATAGTTAGAGTTGACAAGTCTCTCAGTTTGTTCCTTTTTGTTTTGAGATCTTGAGACTATTACTAATACCTTATTAAGTATTTGCAGACATTTATTTGAATTGAGTTTAATTATGCATTCAAAGTTTCCTATTTGCTTCAGTAAGTCTTTTGTTAAGTATTCAGTCAGTCCAAGGGTTCGCTTGAGGACCAGCGATGGTTCTCGAGTACCATCCACGTCCAGAATACAGACCGGGACATGACATTAATAACTATTAAGCTTTTTAAGAGATTCAGTAGATAGATAAGTATTAATTCTTGTTGTATTTCTCATTGTAAATCATTATTTTTATCTCCTCTAACACAACTATTTTTTTCCTTATTTCTATCATTAGTTTAGAGCTTCTTCTATTTCATAGGTTTTGTACTCACAAGTCTAAATTGAGCTAAGTTTATAGGAGGGATTTCAAGGTACCCTCTCCTGTAAACGTAGTTCCATTTAAACTTGTGAATACAAACACCCAAAAATTAGAAGAATCCCTAGAACTAATGAGAGAAACAAGAACATAAATACTTGTGTTAAAAGAAATGAAAGTAATGATTTACAATGAGAAATAAGATAAGAAACTCAGGCTTATCGGTTTATCGAATCTTTTAAAAGTTTAGTAGCTATTAAGCGCCCTTTTAACCCTCAGATAGGAAATTATGTGCTAATAATGAATCCAACAGTAAAGAATTCAAACACAAATGCCTTGATAGAATTAAAAACCCAACAGTAAAGAATTCAAACACAAATGTCTTGATAGAATTCAAAAAGGACATTCCCATGATAAACCCACCTAAATCTGAACAGATCCATGATTATCATAATATAGAACTGTAGGAGAGGGAATGGCCTAAATTTTGGGAGAAAATTTAGGTCATTGTTGGATTGGCATAGGCCTCCCTTGGTAGCCTTGTGGGAGATAGAAATGTTGGATCACCAAGTTCTACTTGATGATTTTTATTTAAACAATATGATTGAAGTCCTAGCTATAGGAAACTCTAGTGGAATTGTTGTGTTGTGGGATGATAACCTCCTGAAGCTAGATGAAATTTCTACAACTGTATAGAAAATACATGTTATGGTCAAGGTAAGCTCTATGAATACCTCATGGTTATTTAGTTATATATATGCTAGTACTTCTAGAAATAATTGCAATTTTTTATTGCAAAATATAAAAACTATTAAGGATAACTATTGTAGTAAATGATTAATAGGTGAAGATTTTAGCGAAATACTTCATAATTTGGGAAAAGGGGGAAAATTCCCTTAGTTTTCCACGAATATCTGACTTCTAAAATGTTATTAATTATTGTGAATTCTTTGATATAATAAGCTTAAAAGGAAGCAAATATATGTGGCTAAATAAAAAAAATTGAAGAATAGAAAGAAAAAGAATTTTGATTCATATTTTAATTCAAATCTTTTCATGAACCATGTTCGTATATGTTTCTTTAGGATACAACTGGTGATTCATTTATAGAAAAATTGACTCATGCCTAAAACTTATAAGAAACATTCTAATAAAAATGAATTAAAATTGTAAAAGAATACTCACAGATCTAGAATAGTAGAACATTGAACTAAAGAACTTGATAAGGCAACCATTTCTTCCACACATATATATTTTTCTCTCTTTTTTCTAAAACCCTAAATCAATTAAACGTTAGCTTAATTGTGGGAGAAGAATAAAGATTTGGGGTCTATATATAGGGAAGGAGACAAGTCTAATTGCAAACACAAATCTTTTTTAATTAATATACGGAATTTTGAATGAATTTTCTCATTAATTACACTTGTCAATATCCACAAAAGTCTTTCAAGTAATTTGACTATATTTTTAAATAGGTTCTCCTAATAAATGCAATTATCTATTTTTAAATGTAGTTAATAAGGTAGTTATTACATAGCTTAGTCATTACGCAATATAATTCTTACACATGTGTATTTGTCATATATATATAGAGAGAGAGAGAGAGATAAGGAAAAACATAGACAATGTGATGTGGCACATCTCTATGACCTACATTCATATTTATCCATTTTCTCCTTTTTTTGACATTTTTTTCTTAATTAAATCAATTATTTTAATAATAAAATAATTTACTTAATTTATTACAAATATATATTCTATTAATGGAGGTACATTTACAACAAAAACTCTTCACATGCCTAACAACCTATTTATTTTTTATCTCCTTTCACAAAAAAAAAAAATTACTTCATTATTTTCATTAATTAATCAATTATTTAGTAATTAAAATAATTACATCTAATTATATATCATGAGTTACAAAAAAAACCTTTATCTTTTTGCATTCTCCACTTAAACAATATGTCTCCTCATCTTCCTTCTACCTAATTTATTATGACTTAACTCATCTATGAATAACAATCATTTTTAGCTATGTTGGATGTTCATTTTCATTTCCTCCTTCTTCATCTTTAGTTATATTATATTATATTTATTTTATCTTTTGTTATTCATATTTTCTCCTACATTTTTTCAATGCAATTATCTACTTTTAAATGTAGTTATTAAGTTGGCTATTACATAGCTTAGTCATTACGCGGTATAATAATTACATTTAAAAACCCTCCTAAACTTGGCAGCACACTTACTTTAGCACCTAAACTACACAGGCGTTTAAATTCCCCCTCCCCCTTAACATCTTTCAAGTGATGTAAACACCCCCTAAGACCATCTTCAATCCACCTCTATTTTACTCTCCATTCTCTATATTTGGAGAGTAAAATAGAGAATGGACACTCCAACCCATCTCCATATCACTCTCTATTCTTCATATATAGAGAGGTGAATAGTAGTTCTCCAAATTTGGAAAACTACTATTCACACTCTCTATTTCACTTTTTGATTATTTTATTATTATTTCTATTACTTCAAACTAACATATTATTTTACATATAATGTCATTAATTAAATATCTAATATTCACAATTCTTTTTAAATGTAATATAATATTTTTAAAAATATATTATTTAATATATACTACTTTCATCCCGAATTAATAGTATTTTAATTTTTTCTAACTTTCGTCAATAATGTAATTTGATTTTACTAGTAATTTTCACTATAAAGAATACACAAAATTAAAATGATAAGATGAAAGTTTTAGAGTGAAAATACAATACATAATATGATAATTTAAATACAAGATAACAATACAATACATAACATAATAATTTAAATACAAGATAAAATACAATACATAACATAATAATTAATTCGCAATAAAACAAGAATCATGCCGAAAAGATGTTGAACGTGCATTCGGAATTTTGCAATCACCTTTTGCAATTATTATAAGACCGTCACGTTTTTTGGAGAAATGAAGTGCTACATGATATAATGACTACATGTATTATACTGCACAACATGATAATTGAGGATGAACGTGATCCTAATGCACCAATTCAAGATGTCGTAGAGGCTCCAACTTCAACGACAAAAATGGTGGTAGATGAAAATCTCTGGTTTGGACAATTTTTAGCTAGATATAAAAAAAAATTAAGGACAAAAATGCTCATTTTGAACTCCTTAATGTATTAATAGAGTATTTATGGGCGCAACGTAATAATTTCAAAAATTGAGTATTTATGTAATTGTATTTCATGTTTATTTGAATTTGTCCATTAATTTGTATAATATATAATATTTTCTTGCAATCTATGTTATTTAAAAATTTAGAATAAAATATAACTTTATATTAAATAAAAAATTTGAAAACATAAAATTTTATATCACATGAAAATTATATAAAGTAATTATTGGGAAAAAAATAAAGGATTTATATATGAAATAAGAAAATAAAATGAAATAGAAATAATAATATAATATTGATGAGAGAGAAAAAGATTCTTTTTTAAAGAGTAAAATAGAGAATTGGATTGGAGTTGGTTGTCTGGAAAATAGAGAACTCTATATTTGAAGAGTAAAATAGAATATAGGATTGGAGATGTCCTAAGGTATGATAGTGAGTGTACTCTCCTAAAAACGCGTGAAAAAAAGAAGGAAAAGACTAATTTTTTTAAAGTCCTACACATGGCCTTTTGTTATTGGCCAATATATAACAAGTACTTTAAATAGTTTTTCTTCATATATTAAGTCTTTAAAAATATGTAAATTTTCTTATTTAGAGGTAAATGAAATTTGTGGATCCCCTTTTTAATTTCTTTAAAAAAAGTTCTTTTCATTTTGTTGTCTTCTTCAATACACCTTTTTCTCCATTGAAACACCTTCTCCTACATCTTCATCCCCACCTCTATTTACTATTTTTATTTCACTAGTCCTTTACTAATCCATAAAATTCAATACCAATATCATTTTATTGACGTCAATTTCACTCCATATTATTGATGTCAATTTCGCAAATGTAAACTTTCTTGAATTTTGAGTGACCTTTTTTGATTTCTAGATCCATTCAAATATTTCTCATAGAATTTATATTTTTTTTTATCAACTTTCTTAATGCAATCTTCATTTCTTATTTGAGCTGTCAAGAAAAAATTGTCTTTCGAAAAAAGTCATTCTCCAAGAGGGTAAATTTGTGGGGAGGGTTCGAAGTAAATAATGTGAATATTCGAGCGAATTTTCTACTTTAAAGTTATTTTTAAAAAATTGTTGAATAGTGAAGAAGAAAAAAAGAAAGTATTGAAGGTTGAAATGGTGAATAAGAAGGAAGAAGAAAGAGAGGGGGGGGGGGGTATGTATTTATAAATTAATTAATTGATGTAATTAATTTTAAAAAGTGTTCAAGAAAAAATGATGAATAAGTAAAAAAGAAATAAAAGTTAATGACATGGTGCCTAGGTGGTTATGATGTGGCACTTACGTGGCTATGCTATGGCGGGTGAGAGTGGTGTTATAGTCTCAAGGTAGAAAAAAATTCACTTCAAAGATGTTAAGGGGATATTTAAACGCCCGTGTAGTTTAAGTGCTAAAGTAAGTTGTGTTGTCAAGTTTAGGGGAATTTTTATGTATTTTCTCTATTAATTAACAATCAAATATTTGTAACTAATATTGTAAAAAGTAATTGATATATAATTTTCAAATAAATAATATTTCAATTTAATTAATTCTAAAATTTAATAGAACACATTTTGTAAAAACATCATGGATTAAATATTTGATAAAAGATTAATATCTATAAATATAATGTCAATGAAATAGGTTAATAATCATGAAATCTAGAATTCAAAATCAAACAAAGGAAAAAGAATTATAATTCAGGTTATAATTAATGGATCTAACATGTACCAAGAACCGCGTGATTAATTACTAAGAACAAGCATTATTGTCTAAATTTTGTAAATTTTGTAGACATGCTCGCTATAAGTGTGATTCTCATAGAAATAAAGCTTATAAGTGTGATCGTCGTAGAAAGAAAGTTTATATTCAGCTTCGCCATATTCATATTGGCATGTGTTTATTACACCGTATAAGAAAAAGGAGGAATTAAGTAGGTCAATATTTCAGAAAGAGTTATTGAGGTCACTCACGTAAAGAAGAGGCAATCCCACAAATAAAGATAAGAGGGTTGAGAACACATATTTAAGCATTCTATTTAGGTTATTTCTTAATATTAAATTTTGATTTAGGTTGCCATATACTCTTAAGAGCCCAAAGATATAATTGTAACCAGTTTTTTTTTATGTCATCTTTGCTTTTTGGTTAATCTCATGAACCAAAACAAAGATAGAAGTTGTTGAATCCATGCATCATTGAACAATTCCCCCACTAACACTTCCATTCACAATTACGTCTTAATCTCAAGTTAACATCAATTATATGAACGCCTAGTACTGTCCAAGTCGCTCCATTTAACCCTTATTACGTATACTTGGGGAGAATAAACAGATCAAAAGCCTGGATACAAACGTGTAACTAATAAGTTTAATAACAAAGTACTAGGACCAAGGGTGTATCCTACTGTAACATCAAGTTATTCCACAGAATACTAGCTGTACAGTGATCAAATCTTGTATTCAGTAAGCTTCCAGAAGCAACACAATGATACAACTGCTAGAATCTTTTCTTTTTTATTGACCATGGTGTCCAAATCAACTTTCATTCACCTCAACTAATTTCACAAGATACTTTCAAGTTTCAATCTCCCATCAACGACAAATACCAAGTAATTCTACCCACCAAGGATATGGTAGATGAAAAGAGTAACCTAGTTTTTTTTTTCTCTATTATAATTTGAACCTAAGACCTTGTGAATCTCAACCACTTCATTGACCACTAGGTCACACTCTTGGGTCTGATAGAACTACTAGAATCTTAACATGATACAATCAGAAAAAAATAACTTACATGCATAACCACAAGTTTTAACTAAACCTTCAAATCCTAATCTAGAGTGGATTGCATTTGCTCAATATGTAAAGGTTTGAAATGTTGCAGATCACCACATAGTTAAAACAGAAACCTCTCTAATATATTCTTCTGAAAATCTATCTTTATGTTTTCAATAATACAAGAGACCAGTGTGTCATGTCTCCTCAATTCACATTTTTCCTCTGCAAGCCTAGACACTAAATAGTTTTTCCTCTGCAAGCCTATTCACATTTACATTTCAAAGGGAAGATAGTCTTTTAGTCTGATGAAAAAAGAAGCAAGAAGCACCAGAAGAGTATTTGGATATCACAGATTCCCTTTTCTTTAACCTCTACTCTCTTAAGTGTTTGTAGCGCGCATTAGTAAGAGCAACATCTTTGCTAACTATTAAATTATATGGTTTGGCATTGTCGGATTCTTTCTGAAGGCATGCTTCCTGCAACGCTCAAATATGCTGTCATAGATCAAATCAAATTGAACTCCAGCTCTTTCACGATTCACAATGAAAAGAATGTGATCACCTTCGACAATCTTATAGTACCTGATTCCAGAGAAGAAAAAAAGGAAATGTTAGTACTAAAGCTTCCCTGAAATACCTGTCGTTTTAGTACAACTACTGAACTACACACAATAGCAATCTCAAGTATCCGAAATGTCAAACAAATATACAGTATGTTCAATAGTTGCAAATTTACAAAGCAAATCAAATGTTTTCCATATCTCAAAGATAATTGGTATAAACCTAAGAACTCTTGATTAAATAAACATATAAGTCATAGTTTCCAAATCGTATCATCTTTAATGGGGTTAAGTGAGAAACATATTAGAGAAAAAACAGCGACGAGAAGGTGCAATACTCCAATTGCAAGAAGTGTAAAGCAAATATAATAGCAGAAGCTTTAAGACTGGTAGCCTACCAGATGCCAGGTAGAAAAGGCTGGCAATCAGAATCTTTAACAACCAGTTGACTTGGGTGCTCAACGGGGAAACGAGGATGTGTCATAGATATAGTGTTGAGTGCACCATCATTGTCCCACCAATCCTCATCCCTGCAAGAATTAGATGAATCGAAAGCAGTGAGATGATGAACTTACGTATGATTCGTATAGAAATTGTTATTTGGCAGCAAAAAGGCACACCTATAGCCCTTGTATGGGGGAGGGACATCTGGAGGATGGCGCCATAGACTCATTTGCAGGATTCTGATGAACAGCAGAGGATGTATACCTAGTATGCCAGAAGGGACTGTTATACCCATGACTTTGCTGGTACGCTTGGTAGCATAGCTGAAGTAGTACGTGTTAGGAAACGTATGCAAGTGGCTGTTCAACTTGATCGACCCCTGGAGGGTAAGATCTGGAAGTATCCAATCCCCTGAAGCAAATGGACCAGCATTTCCCAAGAGGCAATCAATAAGACCCCATATTCCAATTTTTCTCCAGGATATGTTGAAGTGGTCAAACCCAAAGTTGTAATAGTTCTTTAGCCAAGGAATGTCAAACCAATCATAAATTATTACTCCAATGCGGCAAAGCTGAAGCAAAGACACAGGCCTCAAGGACTTCCCATCTTCAGGACTGTAAATGAAATCAGTCAATAAAGTAAAGACTCAAGATTTTGACAAATCATAAACGTAAACATGCAACTTCAAAATAAATGCTACAAACAGATGACAGCAATGCTTTCATAACCAAACAGAGTAGAAAGGTACAGCAAACTGAAAGTGGATTGAACAGAAACAATAAAGTCTAAAACCTTTATATTATCGCTATCTAATACTGATAGGATAAATACAGGTTGAATCCATTGAATAACACCTGAAGTGGTGTCTGATAATATCATCTAAGGCTCTAAGGTCACTACTAAAATCCAGAAAATGACACCACTAGCACAAGTGATGTTACCCATGAAGCGGGATGTGGATGCGAGGCTTGACTCACAGGTTATCCCCAAGAAAGGAAGTTTCAAGTACATGGGGTTAGTAATCCAGGATAATGAGGAGATTGATGAGAATGTCACACATCATAATGGGACAAGGTGGATGAAATGGAGGCTCACATCCGGTATTTTGTGTGATAAGAATGTGCCGCCAAAACTTAAAGGTAAGTTCTACAATATGGTGGTTAGACTGACTATATCATATGGGGTAAAGTGTTGATCCGGCAAGAACTCCCATGTCCAGAAATGAGAGTTTGAAAGATGAGGATGGTGAGATTGATGTGTGGGCATAGCAAGAGAGATAACATTAGGAATGAAAATATTCAAGTCAAGATGGGAGTGCCCCCGCAGAGGATAAGATAGTGGGCTTGAGGAGGGGCTAGAGGTAGACATAAGTATTGAGGTGAAATGATTAGGCAGGACATGACGCAACGTCAGTTCACGGAGAACATGACCCTAAATAGAAGGGTGTGGAGGTCGAGAATTAGGGTATAAGGTTAGTAGGTAGTCAGGTGTATTGCTTTCCCATTCCAGGAGTATTAGTTTATTAGTTTATTCTTGTTTTTTCGTATTCTTAGATTTTAATTACTTGTTTCTTTAGCCTTTGATTATTATACTATCTTATTGTTATTTCTGCTTATTGCTACTGCTTTCTTTTACATCTTCCTTTGAGACGAGAGTTTATCGAAAACAACCTCTCTACCTTAACCGAGGTACGGTTAAGGTACACTCTACTCTCCCCAGATCTCACCTTTGGAATTACACTAAGTTTGTGGTTGTTAGCACAATTGATATATTGAACAGCCAAGGTAGTACTTACTAGTTATCTATAAGACAATAAGATATCAAATATATTTGAACTACATAAAATAAGATTGGTCTAGGGCAGACAAGTGGACTACAAAATAATAAGACATCAGAAACCTACTTCATTCCATCAAAGTAGGTTCTTGTAGTCCCATTGAATGCTCCAGACAATGCTGTGACGCTTAAGACCCAGTTTTCGCAAGTGTTCTCATAACCCTTAAACGCCTACAATCACAATAAGCTTAAAATTAACAATAAAACTCCTTCCAAATTCTCAAAATCCATGAATTGATTATAAGCAGACTAACCTTATCAGCTAGCATTTGTTGCAAAACTCGAACAACCTGTGCTCCAGCTGAATGCCCAACAAAATGAATAGGGTGATCTTCATCCCATTCTGGATAATGCCCTGCTTAAAAAGACAGTAGAAAAGAATAAATTAACCATTCACAAAACATCGAAATGCAACGAAACTCTACGTTGCTCAAACTCTTCAAAAATGCCAGACAGGTTCAGATACTTTAAAAGTAGTGCATTTATGGAGGATCCGATGGGTGTTACAACATATTTGGAGAATCCGAGCAATATAGAATTGAAACTAAGCAGAGAAGCCAAAAAGTTCAACCTTGTTCATAAATTCGTCCAAATTGGGAATGCCCACAAGCTTTACTGTGTTCTTTCCCATAGTCAACCTGCCCTCCTTTCAAATAATAAAACAACTCACGAGCCCTGAAACCTAAATTCCATCAAATTTTCCACACAAAAAACAAGAACAACAACATGCCAAAAAGAAGATAAATAACAAGCATTTCAGGCTGCATCCTAAGTTGCAGACTCTTCACTTTCAATGCCGCACCCGTGTCAAATTCTCCAAAAACTCTCTATTTTGGAGAATCCGACACACAACCATTGACATTTTGAAGAATCCGAACAACCTAGGCTGCATGAACCCACCTGTCATATACGCTAGTTAGCGACCCCAAATCAGGCACAAGAACCCTATCATCCTTCTTCTCTGCACCAGCAAAATAGGAAAGCCCACCTAATCTCTACAAAAACATCACAATTCCAACACCATTTTAGATAAAAATTGAATCTTTTACCCTAATATGAGCTAAATTGAGAAAAAGAAAATACCCCTTTTCCAAAACCAAAGATTCCATGAACCAACACAATGGGAGGCAGATCTTTTGTACTTGTTAGATTCTCTTTTGAATCCTCCGATTTCAAGCTAACCTCCACATTATTCTTGTAAAAACAATCGCTTAAAGCCTGAGAAAGGTCACCAGCCACAGCTGTGCTGAATATGTAAAACCCATAAACCAAATGAACCAAAGAACTCACAAACAGCTCTGTCAATTGCAGTGCTGTTATCCACCACCTAACTATCATTTTTCTTCCTCTAATTATAACACAAAATGAAAAAAAATGTAATCTTTTTTTTTAAAAAAAAAAAAACAACCTCCCTTCTTCAAGATAACAGAAACAACAATCTTTAAAACAAGAATTTCATCAAACGATTAAACCCCAAAAAGGGTGTATGCAAAATAACAAAGAAAAAAGATTCAATTTTTATCTATGAAGAAGAAGGGAGGCAATCAAGAAATGCTTTTTTTCAAGCTAAAGCCTCCTAAATGGTGTGGGGGTCCTTAGGCTTTGTAGATATGAAGAGGAAAATTCAAGACTTTGAAAGATAGTTTCCCACAATTTTCTCATTGCCCACCATCAACAATGTCATAACAAAAGTGACCAATCCAAGCCTCATTTTTTCAGAAAACTAATTGCACCCCCATTTGATATTTAAGGTGGGGCTGGGGTGGGGCCTACTATACCTCAAAGACTGGTGGGGGTTGGTGCCAGCTGCCAAAGGGTCTTTAGATTGGTCCTACCAACTATGACACATGGATATAAAGACAGCCTTGGAAAATCCATGAAGTTGAAGCACTAGAAATTTGGAGAACAATCCAAAGATTATGCCTAAGTAATTGGAATAAAGATACAGTTTAGGGGTATAATAAGGTGCATAATCCATAATTAAATATATAATTAAGGGTACAAGTATCCAAGAAAATTCTTAAATATTTGGGATTTGTTTTTTTAATTTCTCATCTGGTACCCACATTGGAGCACGACTAAATACGTTGAAGTCCGACTAAATTTGAATTTACCCCGAGAAGTACCACATTGAAGGTGAAGTGCTTCCTAAAAAAGTCGATTATGTATCCAAGGAGACTCAAACTCGAGACCTTGATTACAAAATAAAGAAGTATTTATCACTCCACCACAACCTTGATTGGTATTTGTGGTTTGTTTGGTGTTAGGTGGAAGTTGATTATTGCTAAGATTCTAGGAGTTTCCATTGCATCATACAAGAACAAGGAGTGGACCCAGCAGTGGAGCCATCTCGGGGCTAACGGTTCATCTAATCCCTTTTCAATGAAAAATTACATTATTTATTTATAATTAATATTTTTTTTGTGTATGCGTAGTAAATATTGAACCTCTTTCAACTCTTTATGTGTTTATTTTTTTATATTTTATATTTTTTTAATAAGAATTTTGATTTCGTAACTGAGACGAACAGGAATTAGTTGGGAAAGAGCTGGAAACTTCTGTATTGTGTTTTTATTAAACTATATAAACCAACCAACTCCAAAACCAGAATGGTCCTATTACACGTTATCCATATCATTGTTTTCGGTGTTCTAATCCACGCATTTGTCCAAAGGTGCACCACACTTTCCATGTATTTGTCAATACTACAAATTTATTGGGGTATGTATTGTCTAGGGCTCAATATATATTTTAAAATGAAAATTAGTTACTTTTTGGATCGACAATTAAATTTTAGTCATCTTTTAAAAATTATTCAATATTTAGTCATCTTTTAATGCTGGAACAAAAAAGTGTACGTAATAAAAATATTTTTAGTTGAAACTTGGAAAAACTCAAGAAACATTAATGAGTTTGAATTCTATAAATTACTCATGGAATTTAAGATCTTGATATCATTGTATAAAATTTAAAATATTACAAAAAAATATACAAAAAAAAGCTATAAATTATTTTAAAAAAATTATCATACCAACATGATAAAAGAAAATACATCTTAATATGTCTCTAATCATTTGATTCTCAAAATAAATTTATGACAAGTATTCTGAAACGACGAAAATATGATACAATCTAATTTATATATTACAGAATACAAAGAAAACATTTAAATTTTAATTATTACAATTTTGAATTAACCTAATCAAATTGAATCGACTTAAAAATTAATTAATTGATTTTCAAAAAATATAACATGATAACTATTTTAGAACGGAGGAAATTGTAGAGAATAACAGAAGAAAAATATAATTGGGGAACCTTCTGTTGGCCCAAGATCGTTAACTAAGATCAGAAGATTCAACTAAAGAAGAGGAAATTAGAAAGAAGAACTTGGATATTTTGAATAAGAGAATTTTGTTATGGAAGAAGACTATTTGATTTGAGTTGTTCTTGGGTTATTACAAATGACTAATGCCATCCCTATTTGTTGCGTAGGGATGATTCTAGATACTAAGGGGTCGTTTGGTTGGGAACAAGTTATCCCAGAATTAATTATCCTGGGGTTAGCTATCCTGGAATAACTTATCTCACCATGTATATGAGATAACTTATCTCATCACTATGATATAAATGGTGGGATAAGTTATCCCAAACATGACAACCAAACAAGATACAAAAAATTTATCCCATCACTATTTTCTTATCCATCACTATTTATTTTTATCTCTCACACCAAACGATCTCTAAGAATCTAGATTGTCCTAACCTCTTCTATAAATATCTTCCTCAAGTATCTAATATTCTAGACTATTTAATTACTTTTTAAGTACAAATATCAAAAATATTACTCTACAAAATTTTAAAAAATTCTACTAAATATCTAAGATATCTTTTGTACCTCCAAAAAATCTAACTTGAATATTTCACAGAAATAGTATATAGTAAAAAAACATACGTGTTTGCATGCGTAAGTAGATGAGGGGCGTAACATGCACTCTTGTTAAAGCCAACGTTGGCGTAATATGGCGCACATGCATAAGCCAATTCTAATATGCCATGCTGGATTTATTTGTTTTGTCCAAGGCTGGCACATGTGCCTTAGCTAGTACTCTATTTGACTCCATTTTTTTATTTTTTTTGGTTCAAAAGATAATACTATTCATTTACTAATAGGCTCCATTTGTTAACAATTTAAGTTGCAAATATTCGTTGGTGGCCCTTTTATCATTGCAATATTACAAATTTTGATACTAATATATATATCAGTTACGATGCAAATAATTTTTACAGATCATTTGTTGTGTTGCTTTAGTAGCACAAGAGGGAATGAATGCAAGTTAAAGAATTGTGTTCTTCAATGTAAGTAATGAAAGAACTAGTATCAACTATTCTAGGTTATGTCCAACTCAAAAATAGTTAATTAAACAATACAGGGCCTTTGATAGTTTGACGTGCTCAAAATCAGCGTAGCACACATAATGTGTCAACTCAGTAAAAATATCAAACTGACATAGGCTTAATTGAGGTGTTTAAAATGACAAAGCCTAAATGAGATGATGCCTATCAGGACCGACTCAACAAGATCGGGGGCCTAAAGCCAAATCTTAAAGAAAGGCCCTAATATTTTGAGAAGTATTTTGTTTTTTTAATCTCTTTAATAATATTATTCCTGACTTCACTTGTCAATAAGTTTAATAATTCACTTTGTCTATTATGTCCAAGGTAATGACTATGAATTTCATCATGCTTATTCTTCGAATATGTTCTTGCATAGCATAATCAAATTTATTAATCATTTCAATTAGGCTTTAAAAATTACCGTTACTTTCTTGATAGATCTTTCCATTTGTTCCCCTAAATGCTAAATTATTTTTCCCTAGAATTTTGATCACGTCAATAATTCTTGACAATACATTTTTTCATTGCATTTTATCTCTGTCAATTTGTTCTTGCACAACTTTATCAATTATTTTTTTTAATGCAATCTCTTTCTAAATCAATACAAGAGCTCATATTATTAATAATATCTTCATTCTTTACTTCATGGACTTTGAGCTTAACACTAAGGGGCCGTTTGGTACAAAGATCAATAGTGCAGAGATTAGTAATGCAGGGATTAGTAATGCTTGGATTAGTAATGCAAAGATTATTTTTATCAAGTGTTTGGTTCGTTGCTTCCTACCTAATTTTGTGGGGGGTTTAAAACTCTACAAAAAAACTTCTTTCCAATTATACCCTTGAGTTATTATGACATTTTTTATTTCATGTAATTGGGTCAAGGTAGATAATTGACGAACAATATTATTATTTTTATAGCCTTTTAACTAGCTAGGAGAAGGAAAATTTTATCACCATGTTCACATAATTGTCATCTTTAATAAATTGAAGTTAATATCTCAAAAGGTCACACAACTATAAGAATTTATAGAAAAAAGGTGTTGAACATTGTTTTACATCAATAAAATTATTCAACTTTGGACTTTTATCATACAAAATCGCACTTTATCATAAAATTAAAAAAAATAGCAAAATAAATTAAACTATTTTTATACTCAAGATATTTTTAAATAGAAAAAATGGCTCTTAAATTAATACATCAACGTTAGCATTTTAGTACGATTATAATATTTTATATTAATAATAATTAGATTAAATAACTCATATTTTATCTACAAATTACTCTATTAAAATAATAAAGTTTGTAAGCTAATCGATTTAAATAAATTTATTAGTATAAAACATAAAACCAAGAAAATAAACAAAATGAAAGGATTTGAGGGGGTATTTTTGTCTATATGTATCCCATGGTATTAGATCCATGTATTACTAATACCACCAAATGGAAGGTATTAGTTATACGTACACCCTATAATACCATGGAGGGTGTATAACTAATCCATGGATTAGTTATACATAGGCCCAAAACTCCTACCAAACATAGTACTACATAATACCACACATAATACAATGACTATTTCTCCTAATACTCCCTACCAAACGACCCCTAAGATTTCTCCACTCATTACTACCTTCACTAGCTAGTTTACTATTACAAATAATAGAAGTTGTGCTAAATAATTTACAACAAAAACAAAAAAAAAAATATCCAAATCTGTAGAGTAGATTAATCATTTTTCTTTCATACTTTTCTCCATTTGCGAATTTTTGAATATAGTGTGTTGTAGAAAAATGTCGTACGTATTTATCTTGTGAAAATTTATATCAGTCACTCTAAATGATTCATTTTCTACTTATAGATCTCTTAATTTTGTATCTACATTATTCCATTGACTTGGATCATATATATTTTTAGGGATGCAACTATTTAAATTATTTAAGAGTTCTTGATATCGGGAACAATATCACATTTTCACCAACCTCTTCTAGATTTTCTTCTTGGATATTATTATCATCTAACTCAATCATATAATTGAGTTACTTGATCATTTGAAGTATTTTTTATTCGAAAATTTTATTATTTGTTAAAAATTTATCAAGGCTCTTTTTTAAGATTTATCTAATTCTTCAAGTTTTTTCTCTTTTTTTCAAAATCGGAATCATGTTTTCTAGTTGACATATTAAAACTGAATAAATTCTTTATAATAATTAAGACAATTTACATATACTTATGAACTAAGAATATCAACAATAACAATTTTTCAAGAAAAACTATAAAACTTCTTACATGTTTTTTTCTTTCAAAAATTAATATAATTTTTTAATAATATGTATAAGTATTTTTTTTTTAAATGGGGGCCCCAAGTGATGACTTTAGTGGCCTAGTGGTTAAGACGGCCCTAATGCCTATCAACCTAAATGAAAGTTACGTTGGTATCAAATTTAGACCGTCATCGATGGATTCGGTCTATTTTTTAATTTTTTTTACAAACGATTTGATTTTCTTTCCACCCACATTGAGTGTAAATTAAGTAGGTATTTGACCATAAAAATCAAATATTATTAACTTTATTTTGGAATTTTGAAATTGTGTTTTTTATTAGTATTTTTTTTTTTAAATGGGGGTAGGGAAGAAAAATTGAAAAGAAAATTACAATGTGAAAATTGTGTTTGAACATAACTTTTGAAATTATTTTTAGAATTTACATATATTTTTTCTTGATATAATTTATACTCCCAATTTCTGAAAACTAACGAAATCATCTAACTTGATTACTTTATTTGAAACATACAACTAAATTTTCTAAAAAAAAATTAAAAAAATCCGAACTTTCAGTTGTACCAGCCCGATAAAAGTTGACACAATAATAGTAAAAAAATAAAAGCTGTTCAATAATTGAGCAAAATGAAAATTGAAGAGAATACATGGGTAGCTCTAGTGGTTGAAACAAATGAGCTTGTTTTTATTGAATAAATAAATAAATAAATTGAGGCAAATAATAAAGGTCAAAAAGTAAAATGGAAAAAATAAAAATAGATTTTGAGATGTTTCCAAAATTCCAAAATAAAATTTAAAGTTATATTTAAAAGCATTATAATTCTTAAATAAAGTAAAAAGTTTCTTTTTTCAAATAAATAAATAGTAAATAATTTTCATAGTTAAACAGGTTCTAAGTTTTTCTTTTTCTTTTTGAGAATATTATTTTTTATTTATTAAATAAATTTTAAAATGGAGTTTTTTACTCAAATGACACTGGACATTCGTCATTTGCCACATCAATAACGAATATATTCACACACTTAAGTTTGCCTGATTGTCAAAAAAATAAATTACTTAATAAAAATAAATTCGATGTAATATAAGTGATCAATAAAAAAAATTAGGTTTCAAATAAAAAGTAATGCTAAAATAATGGTCCACTGATTAATTAATTGGTGAGCTACCTTTCCAACTCGTATCTCTATATTGTTTAAATTTAAATTTTCCTTCTTATTTCTTCTACTTCACCAATAAGTTGCCTACTCTAATCTCTTTTTTTTCTTAAAAAATAAATACATCTTTATTTGGTCGGCAAGGAGAAACTCTTTATTTAAATATTGACTGCTACACCAAATAACTTATTATTATTATTATTATTGAGACATGTGCTTGATCAGGTCGGGTAGATAATCTACATAATAATCTCCTAATTTAAAATAGTGTAGTATTTTTTATTAGTCGACTATATTATTTTATAGTTTTTTACTTAAATATATCAAGAGAAATACAATTTGTTTAATTTTACTGTAGAATTAATTACTCATTTTAAATTATTTTCAAAATGTAGGATATTCTTTTGCAAGTCCATTAAATTAGGAAAAATATAGTAACTATTTTGATCAAAATTTCCAAACAATAATGTTTGTGTGTTAAAAGAGGGAAAAGAAGAAAGTTTAAAATTGAGATTGACAACTCGAGAGTACTATTTTTTGCAAAATAAGCAATGGACACAATCCAAAAATTAAACCAGTGGCCTAAAGAAGGACTAAAGGAAAGACGAAATTAAAAGCAAGCAAAAGTAGTAGATGCATGTGGAAAGAATTGAAGTGACAATGACACAACAAATTGTCATCGGATGAGATTATTTCTTTTTTAATTTGAGGTATTGAAATTGAGCTTTAAATATATATAAAAAATATTTAATATAAAGCGTTTTCATCTGAATAGGACTTTATATGGTGCGAATCTAAATTTGTCGAGCTTCAATGCAAAAACGAATGCCGAAGGTAAAATAAACCCCGCACACACAACAAATAGATTGTCAATATCAACTTTACGCGCATTATATATGGTGTGTTGGGCATGCAGTTTCGTAATACAATTGAGAGTTTTCAAAACAAGATTTTAGAAGAATGATAGAGACTGTCTTTGTCGGTGAGATATTGTTTATTTTATTTTCTAACTATATTTTTAACTAGTTACGAAAATTTCATGGTGTGTACGAGTTCAATATTTATTCACAAATTTATTTTTTTGGTGATGATAATTAAACGATATTAAATCAATCTCAGTAAGTGTAGAATAAATATATGATAAATATTATTGATATTGATAAATTTTAAATGGTATTGATTAAATGATTTTAATTTTTTTCTCTAAAATAAATTATAATATATATTTGTGTGGTAGTTGCAAATTTAATATGAAGAGGCCCATTGGGATGTCCATAATTAGAGTATTTTTCTTCATCGACCGTTGATTTTTTACTCAAAAATCACCGACATTCAAAGTAATAAAACTATAACTAAAGGACATAGCTAAAACGGGTTCCATATTTTTGATAATTATACACTAACTAAATTAAGGTAGAACCATAGAAATATTTTAATTAAATTTTTTTTAAAATACCCTTGCTGAAGCAAGCACATCAATAAATACCTAATTTTCTTGCCCTCGAGTTCTTAAATATTTAAAAATATCTCAATAAAATGTATGTATAGATTTAATATAAAAGGAAAAGCATAAAGTTATAAAAATTATTTTGTGAAATAACACTTTTCTTTTCTCTGCATTTTTAACGTGAAATTTATTTTAAAATATCATAGGCATCCCTTATTTTCGCTGTTATTGGAGTGTACATGCCCAATATTTAGAAAATTCACTAAATTATTTATTAAAAACTTTTGTTACTTTTTTTTATCTTCTTTGGAGTTCCCACTTTCCCACCTTCTGTTTTTTCATGCGTATATTTTGTGTATATCACGAGTATCTCATATATATAATACTAATACACGTGATGTACTGACGTACACACAACACGCACACAATTATACACACAACATATAATTACTTTATATGTATATCGTGTATATGTCACTATATTTGTAGTGATATGTATGCCTTGCAGTAACAGACACTCTATATACATCAGATACACTCTAAATACACTTTACATACACCAGACATACACTTATTCCACAACTACTAGCATACACCTAACATACAAATAACATATATCCAAAATACAATTATACCATCGTTCAACCATTAAAAAAAAAGAAGATAAAACCCATCATATTCATCACCAAAAATCATTGACGAAACCACCATCCATTCTGTCGTATACAAAAATTCCTTTGAAATCCAAATCATCCTAGTTCGAGAAATATGCCACTAATGACCCTCAAATTATGGAGATCAAGTTCAAATACTCCTAGATCGAGAAATACGCTGCAAACGGCGCTTGAATCATGGATAAATCTTAAGAGAGAGAAGAATCAAAGGAGGAACAGATTTATACTCATATTGTTTTATCAATAATATTCTTGTTTCTTCAAATTTTATTTATGATTGATTTGTTTTCCATATGTTTAAAATTTGTTGCAAATTGTTGGTTAGGAGAAATATATACATGTATTTGATCTTGCATAAGTAATACCATATATGGTAGTATGTATAAAATTAATATGATATTTGATTTACAATTTCCAAATCTACATAATTAATACATGTATAAATTATGAAGGAAACTATATATAATTAATTATATGCAGAATAAAAAAAATGGAATAAATAATACATGACTAACTAAACTCTGCATAACTAATCCTTAAATTTGGTAATGAGGTCATGTGTGTGTGTTTTGTTTGGGGTGAAAGTAATGGGCTTAAATGTATGGACAAATTACTTAAGTACACAACATTACTTTACCTATTCTCAATATTTCCCTACTCTTTTATTAAAATACAAAAATCTCTTATTTTTCTCCAATTCAACTTAACCGGATACTTTATTTTTTGGAAGCCAAATTGACCTTTCCCATTCCCTAATTTTCGCCCTCAATCTCTCCTCAGATTTTCCCACAACACACGATTTCATTTCCAAATTTTCTCCCCCATTATTCTCAACAGATTCATTGTTCCAATTTTGAATTTCAAACTAATTCTCTCTCCATTAAATCAATTTCAGAGTTTGAAATAGGTGGTCTCTTCATCTTCAACTTTTTTTTTTCATTTTTTAAATATTTTCTTATACTTAATGGATCATCCGTCTTTTAGTATTGGGATTATTCAAATAGTCACAACCAACTCTAATCGAATCTTTGATTATGAAGATCCTATAACAATGGTTAAGCAAAGTTCTAAGAAGTCAAAAGCTAAAAAGGAGGCACATGCAAAAACACCCAAGAAAAGTGGTAGAAGGGCTGTCCCGGCCATATCCAGATCTGCAATACCAACAGTATGTATTTTTTTTCCTGTAATTTTATGTATTCACATGTTACTATTGGATCCACAACATTCGTTTGAGGTGGAATTTGTTCAAGATATTATGCAACAAGAAAGCGACAGTTTGTAACTATTGAATCATTTTTTCTTTACTTACACATTTGATCTTTTTTTATAATGTATCTTCTTCTTTTTTATAGTGACTGCGGAATGTTTTTTGTTGTTTTTGTTGAATTTCTAAGCAGTGAAATCAACACCCATCTAATGATTTTCAAAGTGACTATCTTCACACAAGATATGCAACATTGTTATGAAAGTATGGTCTCAACAAGGCCAAGACGGAATATGTTAGCGAGAATGATGATCTACAAGGCCGAAGAGTGACTACACTCCACCAACAGAAGATGATCTTGTTAATGTAGAATAGATTTTTATATATCGATTCACCGACAATTGTTGATGATCTATTGTTTTAAGATACATTACGTGTTTTTATACAATTATCAAGTAGATGATACAAAATTATTTTCACAAATAACAATTTTTTATTCTTCACACAACATGATATAAATTATATCTTATAAGATTGGTACAAATCACAGTAGATGATACTAAATCATTATCATTTACATAATATTATGTATATCATACTTAGGTGCTTTAAACATCTCAAATTGATACACTTTTATTATTTCATGCCAAAGTTACAAAGATATTAAGTTTCAAATACACGAAATTGATACCAAAATTACTCTAACTTTTTTTAAGCTGATATTAAATTTTCAAAAAATTATTATGTACATGAAACACAATTGCGTCCACAAATATCAAAATTGTATGTATATGATATATAATATTGGTAAAAAATACAACATCCAATACTTTATTATTAGTAGATACAAAATTTAGAAGACGATATTATGTATATGATATATCATTGCTTCAAATGATACCTTTTTTACATGTTGTCTCTTTTAACTTTGGCACACATCGTTACAAAGATATTAAGTATCAAATACACAAAATTGATACTAAAATAACTCTAACTTTTTTTAAGCTGATATTAAATTTTCAGAAAATTATTATGTACATGAAATACAATTGCGTCCACAAATATCAAAACTGTATGTATATGATATATAATATTGGTAAAAAATACAACTTTCGATACTCTATTATTAGTAGATACGAAATTTAGAAGAAGATCTTATGTATATGATATATCATTGATTCAAATGATACCTTTTTTACATGTTGTCTCTTTTAACTTTGGCGCACATCGTTACAAAGATATTAAGTATCATATACACAAAATTAGTTCTAAAATTACTCTAACTTTTTTTAAGCTGATATCAAATTTTCAGAAAATTATTATGTACATGAAACACAATTGCATCCACAAATATTAAAATTGTATGTATATGATATATAATATTGGTAAAAAAAATACAACTTTCGATACTCTATTATTAGTATATACAAATTTTAGAAGAAGATATTATGTATATGATATATAATTGATTCAATTGATACCTTTTTTATATGTTGTCTCTTTTAACTTTGGCACACATCACAACTATTGATACTATTATTCTATCCCATACAAAATTTACAAACAATTAAGTATCAGAAACACATCAATGTATACCAAACTAACTTTATCAGAAATTAACAATCAAAAAATGTAGCCAGAATTCAAAACATAACATTTTTTCATTTATTGCTTCACAAAATAGTAACCTAAAAGTACTTAATTAAGTATCAAATTTGAGAATTATTAGACACGAAGCATAAAAGTACTTCTAAAAAGCAAGCATCAAGAATCTTTCCACCCTCAACACACACGATTGCACCTGTTGTTGCATCGAAGTTTTGTATCTCTT
>JAJOOE010059937.1:0-15040 GCA_036250405.1 Solanum raphanifolium | reverse complement strand
AGGAGTTATGACTGCTCAAAGTTGGCCAAAAACTCACTGATTTCCACACTTGGCCGAATTTCCAGATTCTGAATTTCTTTCCAAAAAAATGACTACTTCCAATTTCAAGCTTCTTCATATTCATTTTAAATTGTCGGATGTTACAATAACTTCCAAAGAAATCCAAATCATCTAGCATCTTGATATGATTTGAATCCACAATCTTAGACCGATCATGGGCAAGCAATATCGAGTGGACGAACCAAACTAAAGAGCACTTCAATTTCTGCTCCTTATTTAATTTGTTACTACTTATTAATCTCATCAACTTTGCACCAGTGATGTTCTTGTTCCTTGTCACCTTGAAATGAAAATTCTCACTTTTTTTAAGAACTTTGTTCAGTTTTGATTCACAGGGGTATGCTGAGCAATTCAGCCTCATAATCAATGCAAATTCTTGTAAGCCAAAACATGCAGGCTTATTGTTCACACAAAACCACATTTCATGCAACTTTTTGTCATTTCTGACACGTCGCTACAACATATAATGAACAATTTGTCCGTTGAACTTAAAATAATCTAGAATGTGCCTCAAATGTCCAAAACAAGTACCCTTAAATTCATTATAAAGTTTTTGTTGAATCAGAATTTTCTGAAACACACAATAAACTGTCATCCTTGATCTTACAGAGATCTTTGCTGGAAACGATCCTAATTCATCTAACCATGTAGCTAGGCCATATAACTCACCTGAGATATCTCTTGCACAAATTGGCAAGGATAGAGGATCATCCTCATCTCGACCAGTGTCTCGACTTGTGTCTCTACTACTCTCCTCGCTATCACTTTCTCCTTCACTACTCTCAACATTATCAATAGCATCAGCACTACTGTCCTGGTAATTATCAATCTCTGCCATTGTTTCAGAAATTGAATCAGGCACAAATTCTTCGACTACAATTTTTTTCTTTTTACAAGTTTTCAAAACTTCTCCAGCCTTTCGTTTCTTACTTCTAAGAGTAACAGAAGCAGATGGTTTAGTGCTTCCACCTCTAGTTTTAGCCATACTTTATAATCTACAAGAAAAAATATATTTATCGACCACTAGTTTATTAACATAACCAAAGTAAACCTCCAATAAAACATGCAAAATAGAGACCACAAACATTTAAAAAAAAAAATAAGCACCCAAATAGGGTCAAATATTTATATCCAAACGAAAACGTCATTAGAGACCTCAAATATTCAAGGAATACAGCGAAAAAAATCATCCTAAGCTAGAAAATGAAGAACAACAGTCCAAAAAAAGAGTCATTAAATCATTACACTACTATAACCAAATACGACTAAAATTACCGAAAAACACCATTACCAAAGATGAAACCTTTGAACTTGGAGAAGAAGCTTGAAAAAAATAGATGACGATTTGAGAGAGGTTTAGGACGATGAAAAGTGAGAAGTTTGCATAAGTTAGTGGAAGAGAAGTGTATGGGGAAGAGTAGCGTATGATTACACTAGAAGAGAAGTGTATGGGGAAGATGAAGATGAAAAGCGGGACGGGACATTGCACTTGGAGAAGAAGAAACGTCATCTCGATTTTAATAAACTAATAATATTTTAAAAAATGTATTGGGATTATAATATATTTTGTAGTGTTATATTTTTTCCCCAAGTTTTAAAAACAATAAATAAGTCCTTGACCCCACATTCATAAATATACCCCAAGTTTTAAAAAAAGCCAAACAGACCCATGACCCCACACTTTTTCCTTTTTAAAAAACCCAACCCTAGAAAATAATGTAAAAAAATATTAAGTGGTATAGAGTAAATTAAGTTTTAAATGTGTCGCCAATGCCAATTCTTTTCCACAAACATGTGTGCAGAGCAGTGGTATCCGTTGGTATGACTGATGAGCATTGAGATAATCCAACTTTGGTGGATCTTCTCACCTATATTAATGGCATGAATTTGAGATCGTTCATAGGGAACTGAGTTTGTATCGTGCAGATATAGATGAACAGTTGGCGGAAAATCTCATTTTTTGTGAAGCAGCAACACTATAGATGGACGACTACCGAAGGATAATGAAAATCTTCGTGTAGAGTTGATGGTGTTGTGTTTGGTTATTTCTGCGTCTGGACCAACACGTGGGGACTCCTCTAAGGTAAGAATCCCTGAACCTAAGGCCTTTGGTGGTGCGAGAAGTGCCAAGGAACTGGAAAATTTCCCTTGGGACATGGAACAATACTTCACCACTGCCCGAACTACTGAGAACGATAAATATAACTACTATGTGATGCTAAACTATGGTGGCGGACTCAAAATGCAGATGATGAGATTGATGCCCGATCTAGGATTGATACTTATGCTAAAATGAAAAAGGAAATGGGTGATCAGTTCCTCCCTAGCAATGTATCTTGGCATGCAAGGGACAAACTTAAAAGGCTTAGTCAGAATGGTTCGGTGAGTGATTATATTAAGGAGTTCACTTCTCTGATGTTGGACATTCAGAACATGTTGAGTGATAACAAGCTGCATAACTTCATATCATGTATACAAGGCTGGGCTCAAAACGAGCTAAGAAGGCAGAATGTGAAAGACTTGCCAGGTGCAATTGTTGCAGATGATTTCTTAGTCAATTTATGGTCGGTTCGTCCTACTTTTGATGTTTCTTCTACTTCAAAACCTAAGAAAAAAAGTGAGAAGAAAGGGGACTGGAAAAGGAAAATAGTAAGGACAGTGGAGCTCATAAAGGGAAATCGCCAATGAAAGAAGGAAACAAGGACATGACCAAGAACAAGGATTGAAACCCGAAGAGTTGTTGGACTTGTGGTGGTCCTCATTTGGCAAAGGCTTGCCCAAACTGGGAAAGAGTTAACGCTATGTTTTCTGGAAATTTGAATCAGTGTGAGGGAGAAGAAGAAGTCGTGGCTGCATTGGCGAATCCCTTGGGTTTGTCGTTCAATCAGATTACTTTGATTAATGATGTTGGAGAGTCATCTAAGACTTCAAATCTGCATGCATCATAGATTCATATTGAGATAGAAGTTAAGGGTAGACGTGTGGTGGCTATGGTAGATATTGGGGCCACTTATACGTTTGTAGATGTCAAGGTCACTGCAAAGTTGTGGCTTAAATTGACAAAAAGTCCCTCCTACTTCCAGACTGTTGATTCAAAGGCACAAGACATTGTAGGCATGTCTTATGATGTGTCTATGTCGACTAAAAATTGTGTAGAAAAGCACAATTTGATGGTGATTCCGCTTGATGATTTTGAAGTCATACTTGAGATTGATTTCTTGAGGAAATTTTTGTTTGTTCCTTTTCCTTACTTAGATGGGGTACTGATGATCATGAATGATGGCAATCCTAGTTTTGCTAAGGGTGTTCATCCTTTTGGTAAGGTTGGTAAAGTTGCAAAGAAAAATGGTTCGTTATTGTCTACTATTTCAATTGATAAAGGCTTAAGGAAGGGAGATGAAACTTTTCTTGCTGCCTTAGTCGAATTGAATCCTAATGTTACAGTAGAGGTGCCTGACTGTATAGCTGAAGTATTGAGGTAGTTTGGTGATATTATATCGTCTGCACTGCCAAAGAAGTTGCTGCCAAGGAGAGATATTGATCATAAAACTGAGTTGGTGGCAGGTTCAATTGCTCCTGCACAGGCCCTTTACCGGATGACTCCAAAGGAGTTGCCTGAGTTATGCAAGCAACTGAATGAATTGTTAGATGCTGAATTGATTCAGTCATCCAAAGCTCCCGATGGTGCGCCTATTTTATTTCAAAAGAAGCAGGATGGGACGTTGCTTATAGATCGAAGCTATAGATTTCAAAAGAAACAGGATGGGACAAGCAAACAGATTGTGAGTAAGACTCAACATCGGGGTTTGATACCTCACTACGACGGACCATTTGATGTGGTACAATGAGTGGGTAAACTTGCTTATAGATTGAAGCTAAAAGGTTAAAGATCCATCCTACTTTCCATGTTAGTTTCTTAAAACCTTACTTTGTAAAGAAGATGATATGAACAGACACATAAGGGCTGCACCATCTCTATCAACGTAGTTTGATACTGATATAGAAAGGATCCTTGATCATCGGGTTGTTGGAAATAGTAAGAAAAACACGAAGATAGAGTTCTTGGTACTTAAGATATTACCTCAAACTGACGTCCTATGTGCTTCCCTAGTAACTCCAACACATAGCCACATCAATTATGGATCAAAGTCAACTTGAATCTTCTCAATCTGAGTCTCCTAGATCTTGAAATAGAATTTTGAAATAAGAGAATGGGGCTGAAATCACAATTGGTCTTAATTAAAATGACCGGTCAAAAGCCTTCCACAAATGCAGGCCCATGGCCACGAATTCGGTAGACAACCGAGCCTGGTAAACCCAGACTTTTCTTCATGAATGTGGGGACCCTTTTACGAATACGGAGGGTCAGGGCCAAACGCGATGACCATGGAACTTGGTATCTAAGAACGTGACACCTGTCTCGCGAATATGAAGGCCAGGGCCATAGGCCTTCATGAACGCAGTACATGACTCACAAATGCGAGGGGTAAATGGTGATGCACCAGAAGGTGCTGCCCTAGCTCAATTAAGATTGTGGAAAACGTCATGATGTGCACTCGGGATTCTTTCCGAACCCCATAAATGCAAATAAGGTATGGTACCCCACCAAATTTGACATTTTGGAATCAATGGAGATATCCAAACTTCGAACTGAGGTCATCTCAATAAAAAGTGGATCCCACACCTAAGCTTTCTTTTAATCAAACTTCCATAAGGAAGCTCAAAGTGATCCCAAAAACCTCGTTATCCACACCAAAGTTCCTTGTAGAAAAATCATGACATTTTGGAGTTAACGAAACCCTTAAAATTCCATTTTAAGGTTGTAAACATGATGTTTTGATCAAAGTCAATCATTCAAACTTCTAAAGCTCCAAAACACTTTAAAATGCACAAAACTCAAACGAATGACCAGGCGACCAAACTGTCAGTCCTAGCAAATCATAAATGACTTGAGGTCGCTATAGAAAATCTCGAAACGCTGAAAATTTTTGAAATTGGAGAAATAACCTGAATGGTCATTACATTTTTCAAACTTGGTAGATCAAATTTGCATTGGTTCCTTATTTTGTTACTTGATATTGAAGAATTTTAGTTGTTACTAAATGCGCCCCCCCCCCCCAATTATGTGTGTGTTGATAACTCAATTTTCTATTTTTTTTAAAAAATTGTGTAATGAATTAAAGGAAATCCCATCTCTTAATCCTTTTGGTTTGACCCCGACTTCTAAAGTTTGGTATTGTTTTGCATACAACCGCCTATGCCCTTAAAATGGGACATAGTTGAGTGTTTATCATTAATTACTTAGTTATGGCTTAGTTTTGTGTTGTCATCCTCTTCGGAGTGGCGCTTTAGAATGAGTTTTATGGATCCCTGTCTTATATTAGTCTATGTAACCTTAGTTGTTTGTTGTAGCCTTAGGTTAGCATTAGTTGCACTAGGTATTCACTTGATTGGTACCTTCACATAAAGGTTGATATCCTTGAGTAACTCTTCCAGTTGTCGATTCTTTATAATTTTCTTCATTTCCTAAGTTATGGTGATCATTTTATGATAATATTGTTGTGTATGTTTGAATATTTTTGGGTTTGAGGCCTTGGTCGAGGACTAGTTGGATTCTAGGCCAGTTCTCTATGCTCTAGGAGCACGGTTATTTTGGTTAAGTACAATTGGTTGCTTAGATGTTATTGTTTGGATATTGGTGAAGCATGCATTGGATTGATACTCATCTTCACGTGTTTTGTGGTAGGATCCCGGTAAAAGATGCAATCCCTCTAATTTGGACGTTATTTTTAAGCCCTTTTTTAGTAGTGTCTTGGCATTTGGACGCTTACTGTGTTCCGTCTTGTATTTATTGTGTATATTTTGTCTTTTGTCAGAAATTTATGTGTTGTATAACCTTATTCTAGTAATTTTGGTAGCTCTTGTACCGATGACATCAAGTTAGGGTGGTATCTTATGTATATGTATGTTTCTTTCTTGTTCATTAATGCTCATGTTGTATATTTTGTACCTTTTATGTATATATTTATTCACGATGGTCCATTTATCTCTTTTTTTCTTCCGCTTATCTCTTGTTTAGTATTTTCCTTTCACTATAGTTTGGATTTTGGTGTACCTACTAGAGAGCTATTGTAGGTGTCATGACGGTTTGAGTTTTGGGTAGTGACATAATTCTACTATGTAACCCTAAAATGTCATCCTTACAATCTATTTATAATAATAGAAAGAAAATTTGAATCTCAGTTAGAATCTGCTTTGTCTTTATCACCTCAAATTCTACATAACATAGGGGTGTGGCACAACCTCCATCACGGAGCACTGTGAAGTCCATCATGAGTGTTGTCTACTTTTCAGTGTCACACATCCATTGCAAAAAAATTCTGCCAAGGTTTCTCAATAGGTTTGGCGTGGAGACCGACGCATGGTGCATGCCTCGTACCACAGACCCCCTTCATTAGCTAGTCTTTGCTGCATTTCTGTCCTAGATGCTTTGCTTCGAGTTCCAACCCATCTTTCGGGTCAAATATTGTTGTTTCTAGCTTGAAATCAATCTAATCATATATATGACATCACCACATTAGTTATATATAAAACACATGGATTTACATGAATTTATTCTCAAAATATAGCTAAATTATGGATAAAGTATGCTAATTGAATGCGTAAATACACTCCAAATCAAGAGACTTGTACTGAAAATACACCGCTTATAAGCGTATATGTGGCCTTGTATGGTTAGATGCAGCCTGCATGCATATTCCCTTTTTCAGCTTCTACGCTTGAACACTTGTACACTTTAACTTCACGCTTTGCGGGCTTTCTTTCCACTTCTAACCTAGAATTGCTTGATTTCTTCCATTTTTCTTCTAAATCATGCAACTTATCACTCATCCTTTAAAAAGTGAAATAATATTTATTTCCGTATTACTACATTCGTACTGTCAATCTTTTAAATTATCGTATTGATATTTAAATTGGTTTATTATGTACTATATCAACCAGGGGTGGATTTACGTTCGTCGTAAAATATTAAATTTTTAATATACGTGTATATATATATATATATATATATACACACTATTGAACCCCTGAACATACAGCAAAGGCGTAGCTCAGTGGCGTTGGGGGTTCAGGAATTCGCTCTACTACATGCGAGGTCGCGTGTTCGAACCTGGGCAGAGGCATTTTTTTTATCAGCTTATATTTTAGGCGTTTTAATCTTTAAAAATAATAATAATGCAATCAGAAAAACGATGTTTAGTTCCAAAAAATTTAAAACACTGATTGGGAATTTAGGATTTATTAGTTTAATCCCTAATTATAAAGTCAAATATTAAAAAACCCTTTTCTTCTTGATTCAACAGTTTAATCTGATCCGTTTATTTGTGGATATTATTTACGTGATTAATTTTTTTTTGAACCCCCTTGATGAAAATCCTCCCTCCGCCACTGTTCTTAAGTACGTGTAAAAAATAATGATGAAAAATAATTTGAAATGTAGGAGTATCAATTATATTGAGTAAAAATATATGTTTTTCTTGAATTTGTTCACTTAATAAATTAAGAGATAATTAATTATTTTCTTTCATATTTTAACATTATAATTAAATATATATTTTCAAACTAATTAAAGTATTAGATATTTTTAAAAATTATAAGTTCATATCTAGATATTTATTGAAAATTTTATATATGCTCTGGCGTTGCAGTTGTGAGATTTGAGTCTATAGTCTATTGTAAACAATCTCTCTATCTTCACAAAATATAAATAAAACCGTATATATATGTACCACCCTCTTGAGACCCCACTTGTAAAATATACTGAAAATATATAGTTGTTCTTGTTGTTGTTACAATTATTGGTTTCAAATAAATCAGTACCTAAAGGTTGCATATATTTTTAATGAAAATCCAATTATCAATTTTAATTTTTAGGAAAAATAATGTGACCCCTTATTATTGGAACCAAATGGATGCATTACACATTCATTGGATCTCTTATATATGTGTCTACATCATTATATAGTAGGTGTGAATCAAGAATTAACTAATTAATTAATTATGCATTAATCATGACCTAGATTCAATTAATTTGGTAATGAATGGATTTCACAATTGAAACCACTATAATTCTCATGCATAGTATAAAATGTTTTTCAATTAACTAGCTAGATATCTATTCACTTCTTTGGAAGAGGCATCAATAAAAATAACCCTAAAACCTAAGTAAGGTTAAATATCAAGTTGATAAGAATTAAATCAAAACCTAATACTTACTATAAGGTCTAACTGGTTTCGTTTTTCAAATAATATTTTATGTTTTACGCATTGACAATTTTTTTTTAAAACAAAAATTATATTATCAGGTTCAGTTGACCTACATTGCTACGAATATAAAAATCTTTTTAAAATGAAGTAATAACATGTTATAACTGATTAAACTACATAAATATTGTTAAATTTACATATTAGTGTTTGTAATTTAAAGTCACGTGATAATTGATAAATACTTATTTTCATCTGATTTTTATATTAAAATTGATGCAAGTTATCATGGTTAAGTCATTTGATGTAGTAACTACATGTTATGTAATTATGGTTAAGTAATATTTAGATATATTCATATATATTATATGCTTTTATTAATTTAGTGTAAATATCGAATATGTCACGGAATTAACTTATTCCAAAAGGTTGGTAATTTATCGAATATGTCACGGAGTTAACTTATTCCAAAAGGTTGGTAATTTATCTCAAAAATCTTATTATAACAACCAAAAAGAAGATAAATGAGGAAATTTTCAATGAGAAAATGTAAGATATTTTCTTATAGCATCTTCAAAATTAATTTTTAAAGACAACATTAATTAATAATTTTACGTCGTATTCGAGGAGTCTATATTTAGCCAATATTGTCAGTTGGCATCATACAAACATTATTATATATAATATTTATATATGTCCATCATACAAAGGACAAAACAACGAAACTGCGATTATAAGACAGTTAAAAAAAATATAATGTACTTTTTCTAAAATAAATCGAAAATTTGAAAAAAATAAAAATAAATTAATAACAATCACAATAATAACATATTCAGTAAAATATGAAAAGATAGAATATATGCAAATTTCAGAGACTCTACGTAATTTATAGTCTCCTTACTCCTACCTTTATGAGATTGAGACACTGTTTCTGATATATTTAGTTCAGAAGAAGGGAAAAACTAAAACATGAACCGAAGGAAAATAGCAATAACATAGATAAGGATACGTAAGAAGAAGACAACACTCAACTATCTATTATCGTTCTCTTTTAATCCTCGACTTTGATTATATCTTCCTATTTAGAGTCGTATGCTTATTATAAAAAATATTTAATAAATATGTTTTTTATTTTATTTTGGACTGCAACAATAGTTAATTCAGTCAAATATCTAATGTTCATGCATTTGAAAAAGAAAGAGAGAAAGAATTAAACAAGAAATTATATTAGATACACATAAAGGTAGAGAGAGTGAAAATTCCTTAGGAATTAATCATGATTTTCTTCCAAATTGTCCCTAATTGTTCAGAATTAAATTAATCCAACACCCATAAGACAAGGGTTAATGTCCTCATTTAGGGACACACCTAATTACCCCCCGCCCCCTAATTATGTATTTTAATTACATTTTTATTTTCATTTGTTCATGAAAATTGTTGCATGTGAATACCTAAAAAAATGATTTTACAAAGTGTGTACTTCACATTATTTATTAAATCTATAATAACTAATCGCATTATCCTTAATTAACTTCATGTTTGACCAATTTTACTAATTATTAGTATATAAAAACATATTCAACTCAAAATTTAAAACAATGTCCTCATAAGTGCTAGTAATTATTAGATTTTAAATTTAAATTTATTTCTCAAAGACCCGCCTTAAGTGCAGGGCGGAGACAACATATACTTAGGGGTTCATCTGAACCCTTTCGGCGGAAAATATTACTATTTATACAATGTTAAAATTATTATTTTAGTATGTATAATAGATATCAAACCCTCTTCCACTAGTTCGTGTGTTTACTTCTCAGATTTTGAACTCCCTTATTAAAAATCCTGGCTCCGCCACTGATATCAACTATATAATCGTGATTCTTTTTTGTACTTTATAAACTTTATGTTTTGATATTTAAATTTATTATATTTCCGTACTATAGTAACAATTATATACTTGAGATTCTGTAACATAGTTGACATATTAACTTAATGTAATGATATTTGAATAATTGATTATTTCCATACTATATTTTATATACGTTCGAGATTTTTTTCCTTACTTTGTTAACATAATTTACAAATAATTAAATTGATCATAGTTCCGTATTAAACCAAACTTATACGGTCAAGATTCTTTTCAATACTTTATTACTTCTATGGTCGAGATTCTTGCTTCATTGGTAACATTTTAAAATTATCTATATGAGCACTAAAATATTCAAGGGACGCGAAAAACAGTAATAGACAATTTAGTTCTAATATTTAGTCTTTATTATGCACAGAACTTGGAAAATAATTTATAAAATAATGAAACATCAAAAACAGATATGTTATTGCTTACCTTGTCATTTAATCAATTCTTGGAACCTGCATTTTTCAATCTTAAATAAGGAGGAACGTTTGAAAATGAGTTGAACGAAGAAGATGATTAGTATGAATCATACTGTTTGGGATTTAGCAATTTAAATCCACGTATATATTCTTGGTGACTAGAATTAAAAAAAACTCAAAGTTTGAAGTGGAGAATATTTACCATTCGAGATGTATATTTGTTCAACGGTGGATTTTGTGAGTAGATGCTTTGTCTTTAGTATATAAATAGATCATCTGGTAGTTTTTCTTGTGAAAAAATATTTTTATAATTATCAATATATAAAAGTTAATATAATATTAATGTACTTTTTTGATAGTTTAGTTAATTACACAATCATAACATGTGAATTGTTTTTCTCAGGTAGTAAGAATCCTCCACCTTTCACTTTATTGATGTGGATTCGAATCATCAAGAAAACAAAAAGGAGGAAGCTCCCAAGGAAGGTAAAAAAGTTACAAAAAGTATACTTTTTTCTAAACATTTACTTTTTTCTGTTCGCGTAGACATATATGAGGATATGAGATTTTTAGATATCACGGGTTCACTATAAAAGAAAGGTGAAATGAGAAAGTATTAATTGAGAATCAATCCCTAACCATTGGAGATATAAAGTCTTCAACAAGCTAGATGCACCAATTAGCCTTTCTAGTGCATGGAGTCCAACATATAATATTAAATAAATTCTAAAAAATATGTACATAATATTAAATCAATTTTACAAAAAGTATATACATAAAATATCTCGTTTTGTAGAAAGATTATGAATTCACACCATGCATCATGTTCATTGTCCTTTTTATTTTTTGTCACTATAGACAAACCAACTCTTTCACGTGGGTTATATTTCAAAAACACGAAAAAAGACTTAGCATTCATTTAAAATGTGAAGTATTTTTGGATGGTAATCAAAGTGAAATTAATATCAAATAATTTTTTACTGATTTTAGTGTAATAAATATTCTATAAATCTAGCTAGAGCATGAATCATCTCCTCATTCCCATTTCTTTTTAAACCAAGTAAAAAGTTTCTTCCTTGCTTGCTCTCTTTATCGGCTCCAATATTTTCACAAATTATGAGTCACCATGTCATTTGATCAATTTGTTCAGGAGAAAGCACACGAAAAATCAGCAAACCGAAAAGGAAAACGTCCTATGTCTGAACTATATGAATTGAAGCCCATGGCACCTATATTTCCCAATCTTGAGAAAGGAGGAACGTCCGAAAATGAGGTTAAAGAAGAAGATGAGTATGATTGTGATCAAGATTTAGCAATCTTGAAGTCCATTTATCATTACAACTTCAATAATGGCAGTGCAACTCCATATTCAATATCAAAGGAAATGATTAATTACATCGATGATTTAATCCCTAACTTGAAATTTCATGGACAGACTGTTAACACCCAATTGTGGCCCTCCACAATATAAAATTAATCATCGAGCTGCTTAAATTCCAACGAGTTGAAACGATTGACTTTATAAAATTTAAAATATTTTCCAAGTTAGTTTAAAGTAAAATTATCATTTTTATGATTTTCTGAATAATATATATGTTTTACATAATTATGTATATATTAATTAATATATTTTATGAATATTCAAAAATAGTCTCAAAAAGATTTTTGTTTTAATTAAATATTTGGTTAATTAGTTTAGTTATATAATACTTTATATTTTAAATTATTTGGTTTATAATTAAGTCAATTATTTTATTTCATTGAAATTAACAAGCTTATTGATTAATCTATATTAATTCATCTTATTTAATTACTAGTTGAACTTATCCTAATCAACTAAGTTTGACTACATTCGGCTTTAATTTAAATTCATGTGGCCAAAGTTTAAATCCAATTCTAACTTATTCAATTTTAAAGGACCAAAATTTTGGGCCTTTTCTCAAAATCCAACAATCAGTCCAACTCCACTCATTTTCCAGCCCAACCAATTCCTAATAACACAATATTCACCCATCAATAATCCCATACCCATACAACACTTCCAGCACTTCCTTTTGTCTTCCATTCAGCTGATCCGGCCCACCCTTTTAATTTTTCAAACCCAACAAAATAATAACAACAACAACATACACCAAACCGACCCCCACCTGCTGCGTTCTTCTTCCTCACAGTCCAACAACGACAACAAACAAACCCAGAAAAATTTCCAGCAGAGTCGACATTCTGTTTTATTTTTAAAAATTAAACGATTTTAGAGTCGCCACTTAATTTTTGAAGAAAAATCAAGAAAACTATCTTTTCCAAAAGATTAAAATAGAAAATCTAATGAAAATAATAAAGAGGGTTCGGGGTTCCTATTAATGTTCTAGGAAGGGTTTTAAAGCACCTAAAACATCCGCTAACATGCGGTTATCCGATAATTAATTATTTGGCTAATTTGTAAACATATTTGATTGGTATAAACAAACTTAAGACTTCAAATTTTTTTTTAGGAGAAAGGAAAATAGCATAAGGGATTATATAAGAAAAGTATTTCAAAGTAATTAAAGTAGAAAAATAAGTATAATTATTTAGTCTTTAGAAATTCTAGAAATGACTATATTTTGGGGAAATCGAATTAGGAAAACCTTAAAACTGACTAGCAAATAAACAATTAAACAAATACGAAACAGAATAAATAAGAGAGAGAGAGTTTTGGGCCCAAGTCTGATTTTCTGTATGCCTGGACCAGTACTTGGGCGCCTAATTTCATTTTGGGCATTTGACCCATTTGTACCTGTCCTAATGGCTAAAAAAGTAGGGAAAATTTTCAAAACAACAATATTTTATCTTTTAGTGGGACTCCTTAGCAACAGTTTCATTATTTATTAAAAATGGCATTATTTTAGTTTGTTAATGGATTAGTTATGTATTTATTTTATTTTGATTAATTTGAAAGAATACAAAAATTAATAACATAAAAGAGAAAATCATGGAACGAAAAAATTCAAAAAAGGTAAAAAAGGTTTTAAATATAAATCAGTTACCTTTTGAAAAAATTATAAATCTCCTTCTTTCTATTGAGGCTTTTTTTCCTTTCTTCTTAAGAACATCAATTTTTTTTTAAAAAATAATTTAGTTTGTCTTCCGAATCATTCATCTTATAACTTTCAAAGATTCTTCAAGTTGAATACGGCATATTTTTTTAAACGAAATTTTTCAAAATTGAGGACTATAAATTTGTCACATCCAGTGAACAATCGAAAAACAATCAGGTATTTTTTTTCAATTTTTTTTCTTGTTTGGATGAAATATTCGCATATGTCGAGTATAATTGTTATTTTTTTTCCTGATTAAATCAATGAAATCTTTGTATGTATTGGGATTTATAGCTTTTTACAGATGTTTTTTAATATAGGGATACAAGCATAACAATTCTGGACAGCGTACAACTATGGAGTATAAAACATCAACTAATTAGTGGTTGTATACAGATTTTTGTTGACTTGTAGTGATTGCTGGATACAATTAAGTTATATTCAAACTAAAATGTATTTATATTCCAGTTTGTTATATTATTAGTATTTCACTGAAAATATTGTTTTCGAAAAATATAGAATAAGTTGTATTAAAATAATTGTATTTATATTACAATATCCAATTTTGTTATTTTATTAGTATTTCACTTTAAAATTGTAGCAACTATTTTTCTAGCTCAGTTTGTATTCCAAAAATAATTATGTATTTCAATATCATTTTGTATTTCAAACGCAAAATGGATACAAATAAGTTTGTATCCTTTCTTAATTCATATTTATATGTAATGATTATATTATATTGAGATACAATTAGTAACATTTTTGTAATAAATAAAAGAAAAAATATATTTGGCAGTTATGTAATACAATTTTGATCACTCGGATACAATTTTTAGTTTTCACTATGAAAGTAAAATATCAGTTTTAAGTTTTAATTTGAATGGTAAAGTGAGCACATAAAATGCAAAAGTTGTTGGTATACAATTATGATGAAAACATAATAAAAAAAGAAAGTTTCAATTTTGGAGAACACCGATTATATCGAAGTTTGAGTTGGGAATTCTTCTTCCAAAGTTGTTTGTCAACGAAATTTTAATAATTTGTATTTCATATGGCATACTTATTAGAATGAATACAAACTAATAAAGAAATACAAATGTCATTATACAAACCCAAACATGGAAATCATAATGAATACAAATACACATATTTATTGGAATGAGTACAATTTAGGAAAGGATATAAAATTCTGAAAAAAATACATTACGTTGTGAAAAAAATAAATGAATACAAATATGATTCTTCAAGAACTACAGATCAATTTGACATACAATTTAGCATCCATATTGAAATGAATCTCGTATTGT
>JAJOOE010059936.1:0-18100 GCA_036250405.1 Solanum raphanifolium | reverse complement strand
TGAAATTTTGAAGTTGAAAATATTTTTTAAAAACAAACTCAAATATATTTTTTTTGGGGGGAGGGGAGGGGTGGAGGGAGTGGGAGGGAGGTCGAGGGTAGGGGTGAAAAAATGAAATTTTGAAGTTGAAAATATTTTTTATTAACAAACTCAAATTTTTTTTTTGGGGGGAGGGGGGAGGGGGGTTTGTAGGGGGGTGGGTGGGGGATAGAGGGTAGGGGTGAAAAAATGAAATTTTGAAGTTGAAAATATTTTTTAAAAACAAACTTAAATTTTTTTTTGGGGATGGGGGGCTGGTAAGGGGGTGGGGGAGGGATCGAGGGTAGGGGTGAAATTTTTTTGAAGTTGAAAATAATTTTTAAAGACAAACTCAAATATTTTTTTTTGGGGGGGGGGGGGAGTAGGGGGTCGAGGATCGGGGTGAAAAAATAAATTTTGCAATTAAAGATATTTTTTAAAAACAAACTTAAATTAATTTGAAGTAGAAAATATTTTTAAAAACAAACTTAAATTAATTTGAAGTAGAAAGTATTTTTAAAAACAAACTTAAATTATTTTTTTGAAGGGAGTGGGGGGCTGATGGGGGGCGAAGGTATGGGGTGGGGGTAAAAAAATTGATATTAGAAATATCTTTTAAAAACAACTTTTACTATTTTCTTGGGGGGATAGTGGTAGGGGGCTGGGGTAGGGGTGAGGGTGGGGTAAAAAAATTGAAGTTAAAAGCATTTTTTAAAAACAAGCTTTAAAATTTATTTATTTATTGGGGGGGGGGGGGTTGTTGAGGGGCTGATTTGAGGGCAGGGGAATAAATTGATTTTTTCAACAAAAAAAAATTATAATTTGATGTTGGTAGAGAGTTTTGGAAAATGTTTTCCTTAAGTTTTGAAGGGAAGTCATTTTCCTTAAATTTGAGGAAAATGAGTTGTTTTCCAAATCATTTAACCCAACCAAACAAGAGAAAATTGGAAAACATTTTTTCGGAAAATGTTTTCCTTCAACCAAACACACCCAAAATGGGTAATAATTCAACCCATCCATATTTGATATAGGTAAAAATGGATTGGTAACAAATGGGTTGGGTAAAATACTAGTTTACCCATATTTACTCATATTTTAATGAGTAAATAGTAACTCTACTTAAGAATTCAACGTGGAGAAAATATTTTAGTCCTTTTTTAGATAAAAAATGTTGAAAATGCTTCATTTAGTTTTATTGTATCATAAAAGTAAAAAAAAAATCCTATAATTTTTCAATATAAAATAAATTTATGTAATAACAAGGGGAAAATATTGTTAATTTCAAAGTAAATGAATTTTTCATTTTAGGACTAAAACATGCTTAATGCACTTTAAGCAATGTCAATATACTAATACATGATTTGCTTATTTTACACTATTATTTATTATCCAATATAAAATTAAAAAAATAAAAATATATAATTATAATTAACAAAAGACATGTACATTTAAAATATATATTTTTGGAGGGCCAAAGACTTCACTTTTTCAATTATAGAGAAAAATAATTAGTTCTATAGAAGAGCATAAAAAGGAAGAGAAGTTACAATTTTTTTTGTGATATCATGAATTTTGAGTGAATAAAAGTTAGAAGCTTAACCTATTTGGCTAATCTATATTTTACCCATGTTTTTATGGGTTGAATATGGATATCAACCCCTATTTTACCCATGTAAAAAGTCGTTCACTCAACCCATTAAAATATAAGTGAGTTGAGCGAGTTACCAAAATATGGGTTCATTCTGCCGACACTACCGTGATGTATAACCTTCCACACTAGCCACTTCATATCACGAACTGTGCACTTCTAGAATATATCATATGATTGATATTGGATATCTGTTAAGCAAATATTTACACCTTACATTCTCTTATTATATAAGAGGGAGTTTGTGCTTCAAAGCAGGCATGTCGCATGCTTCAGCGTGTTTCGAAAAAAAAGTTTAATTTTTTTTTGTTCTACTTTAATTTAATTAGTGTATAATTTTTTTGAAATTATGAAAAAAAATTTAGCTATGATTTTTAAAATCAACGTGCTTGGCCATCTACGTGCATTTCGGTAAACCCAATATCTGTCAAGAGATCAAAGTAGACCTTTTCTATTATTATCAATATAAGACATTTCATGGTTAGAGCACCAAATTTGTAACTCATATACAGGATATAGACTTTATAGGGAACTCCATGCATTAAAACCACAGAAATTTGAGCCTTCAAAATAGCAGAGAAGTTCATCTAGAAAATCCCACTTAGACAACAAAATTAGACTGAAGATTAGATGTAGACACAAGATCAAACAATTGATACATACTGAAGAACTAACAACAATATTCTTTAGTTAACTTGTGAAAAGCTTAAGGAAACCTCAGCAATAAATGCTTTAAAAGTTGACGTTTTCTTTAAACAAAAAGCAGAAAACATACGCACCGAAACCACCTTAATTATTTTCTTATGTAGCTTCATTTCCTTCATAGACATGAAATGCTCTATCCTTCAAATTTCAGTAAACTGATACAAATTGCAACAGAATACTGGTTAAATCCAATGAAATGCAAAATAATATTATTCAATCAAGATGTGAATTACCATTGTCTGGTCAAGAAAATGAGTCGTAGACATTATAACAGCAGTGGGTAAAATGTGTTTGTGTTCCATTTTCATTAAAATACAATATTTGCTAAAGAGCAAAAAAGTTAAATTAAAATAGTAAAAGATGAGCAATTTCCTGGGAGGATGTAAAACCTAGTGAGCCAGAGTTTACACGAAGGGAAGGTCAGTATACATGATCTTTAGTAAAATGCTTCATACTACTCCTTGTTATGGTATAAACTGAATTGTATAGTCATCTAATCTAGGAACTTAACTTGATAAAGATAGGTCATTTTAATTTTGTTTTTGGATAAACCGTGATATGTTGGGTCAACTAGCGTGCACCTTGACTAATTCCATGGGGTATCTGCTACCTCCCACCAGCACAGGTACCGGGTAACTCTGTCACCAAGATTTGGAGTATTTTGGACAGAGGGGAAGAAATCACTTAGTGTTCTTGCATCCGCTGGGATTTGATCTTGAGACCTCATGGTTCTCAATCCAATTTATTGATCACCAGACACACCCTTGGGTGCTAGATCATTTAATTTATTTAGAGTAATTTTTAATACAACCCTTTATGTGCAGGACTGATTAGCTTCCTGTAGACATGTAATTTTTGACCGAACTTGATGTTTTACACAAATTTTAGTGGTTAAATATTTCTTTTACTTTTAAATTAAATATTTTGATTTTGTCATATTTTAGTAAGTTTAGTGTAAAAATATTTGAAAACCACAAAAATAGAGTCATGTTTTAAGTTAAGTTTTGTTTTCAATTTATTCAAAAGAGAAGAAAATTTTCAAAAAATATATGCTTTCTTTTAATGTATATTTAATAAATAAACTAGTGTTTCTTAATTATATTTTTAATTAGCTATTTAAATTTTCTTAAATTTATAGTAATTTAAAATAATTAGTTAGTAATTTTAATTATTATATTTATATTTATATATACTACACACTACTCCACTACCCCACTTCCTCACTCCACATCTACCCACTTCCCTCACACTACACACCTATGCACACGTCTACACACACTACTACAACACAGGATACACACTACCTATATTAACACTACAATCAACATACTACAGAGGGGATAGACACAACACAACAACACAAAACCAAAAAAAAAAAAAATCAGCAGCCAAACACACACACATACGGACAGCATACCAAAAAAAGGCACACAACACAACACAGCAACACAAAATCAAGAAAGAAAAAACAGAAAAAAGCAACACACACGCACAACATTCTGAAAAAAAAATAATCCACAACATACAATCACATATTCCAAATACACAACCATCGGCAACCAAAGAAAAGAAAAAACAATATACATCCACACAAACAAACATTTGTGGGTGTTTTCATCGAGCTTCGATTAAGGTTTTGCTGTACTTATTTTCTTCATTTGAGGTATAATTTTGCCTTAAATCTTTAATTTATTCATGGAATTTGATGTAACTATGTGATATATTTTCTTATATTTTGTTACAGTCATAATTTGATTGAAATGAATATTGACATCTTGAGTTATATTTATGTTATTTCCTAGTGCAAATACCTAAAGATGAATAAAATCCTATCATTATGCAAGAATTTTTGTTGTTTAATTTTATCGTGCCTAAGCTATCATTTTTTATAGTATTGTCATACCTTAATGTTTATATCAATTGTTTATTTAATTTACGTATAATAAATGGGTCATTACCCAATAAACACACAAATATGTTATGTTGTTAAACTGGAATTTACTCTATTTCAGATTAGTTGAATTCTTTGTCGTGAGAATTATTTAATTAAAAATATCATCGATTAATATAATAATGAAATAAAAGATTAGTTGTCTAGAATTCACAAAAATAAGACTAAATATTTTCTTTTAACATTAGACAAACTTTTAGGTACGTTAAAATTATTTGTTTCGATTAAGAATGCGGTTGCACATCTTTTTTGAGACATAAAAAATAATAATCAAGGATGCAGTGATGTACCTTGTCCAATAATATAATTAAATTTTATTAATCTAAAGTAGAGACTTATAGAAAAATAGATTATTAGGTGTGATAGAAAGAAGACAGTTATGTCTCTAAATGTCAAAACCAAGAAGCGGTTACGCATCTGGATTGAGACCAAATAAAAATTCAACAATAAAAATGCGAGCAAATCATAGCCTATACAAATTATCCAAAAAATATATCAAGATAAGTATAAGTCAATAAAAGTGACCGTGCTAGAACCACGGGATTCGAGGGATGCCTAATACCTTCCCTTCAGTCAACAAAATTCCTTACCCGAATTTCTAGTTTCCAGACCAAATAAAGAGTCATTTCCTTTTGATTAGGGATTAAACAAAAAGGTGACTTGGAACACCATAATTCAATTCCAAGTGGCGACTCCGAAAAAATAAAAATAGTCCCTAACCAATACCGTCACTTAAATTGAAAAAAACCCTTTCGCTACCGCTGTGCGCGAAAAAGGGGTGTGACACTTCCTCAAGACAAGACTGAAGAAATATATGATTATCGGGGGCAGTTCCAGTTGAGAGGAGGATCTGTGTGGTGTCACATCTCATCTAAAAGTTTAGGACGTTGGCTATGGAACATTGTTATTTGTTTATTTACTGGTCTTAACAGAACTGCTGCATGATTATTTTACCATGAGATCTTTCTAAGGTATGGCTAAGCAGGATATGATTGTCACAGACCAACAACAACTAGGAAATACACTGACATTCACCACATGACATTTTGAATCCAACTCACCTCAAGCAATCCACTATAAATTGACGTACAATGGGATTATTACAGTTGTAACGACTTTGGAATAAGTATAGCAAGAAAATATACATGAACTCAGTATTTTGTGAGTTCTTATTCTTTATAGAAAAGCACCAACCAGAAAGAAGCCAGTATCAGCAAATTTCAAGCACCCATGAGTATTCTGGTATGACTTTTGTGAGAAGCCATAATATATTATGTTCAAATTTATTCATTGGGCAGCAGTTTATGACACTAACCAAAATCTCTCCATTCTAGTGCTTCACCAGGGAAATATGATTGAAAGGGCATGGCTCATTGCTGATGAGTATGTTTCTGCTCGTTTGCACCACATTTACCGTCACCAAAGTGCTTACAATTTCATTTTGATGAAGTGTGTGATATAGACAACGTAATAAACTTAAGGTGGAGAATTCCACACTGCAGGGTTTAATTATTATTTTTTTGTTTTTAAGTAAAGCAATTGCAGGATTTAATTATCTTAGAATAGAAAAAAGGATATTTTTATGATTCGGCGAATCAATTTGTAACAGTGGAGCAACTTCACAATGATAAATTCTAAAGAGAAAGCAAATGAATCCATATAAGGAACTTCAACTTAGATTCTGGACTTTATTTTAAGAGTCAGAAAACTAAAAAGTGCATGAATTAGCGACAAACTTAGGAGCTAGCATATAAACACACTGTTGTCAATGCCTCTAAATGATAGTATGGGACCATTTTCATTTCCTTCAGCAGTGTGATTGAAAACAACATCCATGATAACCTGCCAATAAACAATCAGAAGAGATTACACCAAAATTTGGAGAACAAACTCACAGTTTTCTCCAGTAATCAGTCACCTTGATTCCACGTTTATGTGCTTCCTTGACAAGATACTTAAATTCGTTTATTGCACTGAGGCCGCAATTACTTAGACCAGCAGATCCCATTGGAGAAAAGAAATTGACAGTAGAATAGCCCCAAAAGTTAAACCTAGAAAGATAAATATCCCATAAGATTAAAATTGATCACAAAGCCAATATTGCCTAATTTCATGCAGTTGTTAATATCTTCAAGCAAATACTGTCAAGGACATATACCACTAACCAAAGAGATATAATTAGCATTATGTATCTGTTATATTAGGTTTTGGGTCTAACTCACACCCCAAAAGTTAGCTCAAAGGGAGGAGAATTGTCAAGCCTTATAAGGAGCCCACCCATCTCATTAACCACCAATGTGGACTTTTGTTATTTTAACACCCCACCTCACACTCAAGTGCTTAGCATCTGGTGCATGTGCAATTTTGATTTTTGGGGGCCCAACATTGGGTGAGATGAATCCTGCCTTGTGTTGAAAATAAAGAACGAACATCAAACTTTCATGGTGATTTTACAGAAGAGAGTAAAAGGAAGAGGATGAACAAGGAACAAGTTCATTTCAGTTCACAAAGTTTCAGACAGAACAATTTTGATACACCAAAAGTCAGCAAATTACGTGGAAAGATCACAACCGCAGATCACTTATGTGATAGATTAAATCAGAGCCATCCACGTGGATCTAATAGTGGTACAAATCCAGAAGTTTCTCAGCTAGTGCATTTGCCTAGCACGTGATAGCTATTATAGTTTGTTAGAAGAAAACAAATAGAAAAATGACAAGTGTAAATAGTCATTCTTGTTACCGTTATTATTAGAAGTAGGATTATCTTGTTGTTATTTTTATTCCTTCTTGTTACCGTTATTATTAGAAATAGGATTATCTTGTATAAATAAGGTCAAGCATGTACAGTATTAAACAACAGAAGAAATATACATAAAATTTCTCCAAGATTTCATCCATTTTTTCTATTATGGTATCAGAGCAATAGGTTCAATTTTGCTCTTCATCTCTGTTCATACTCCTCTTAATCATGGTAGATACCACCACTGAGGGGATCCCTCTTGCAGGGCAAGTTCCCACCAATGTCGTTATTGACTCTGGGAATCCTATTTTCCTTCATGCTTCTGATGCACCAGGGATGAATTTGGTCAACAATATCTTTGATGGAAGAGGCTATCAAGGATGGAGAAGATCTCTCTTGATTGCACTCTCAGCTAAAAACAAATTAGGGTTCATTAATGGCAACTGTCCAGAACCACCAGCTACAGCAAATGACTTCTCCTCTTGGCACATGTGTAATGATATGGTAACATCTTGGCTACTCAACTCTTTATCCAAGGACATAGCACATTCTGTGATCTATTCAAGGACTGCCAAAGATCTCTGGACAGATCTGGAACAAAGGTTCGGGCAGTCAAATGGAGCTAAATTATACCATCTGCAAAAAGAGTTAACAGAGTTAATGCAAGGATCAACTGACATAGCAGGCTATTTCACAAAATTGAAGAGGTTATGGGATGAATTGGACTCTCTCAACTCACATGTTGGATGCAAATGTGTATGTATTTGTGAAGGGAAACATAAGATGACTAAATTTGTGGAGGATCAAAGGTTAATCCAATTTCTTATGGGTTTAAATGATGTTTATGCTCAAGCAAGGGGAAATATACTCATGTTAAACCCTCTGCCAGGAATTAATCAAGCTTATTCTCTGTTACTTCAAGATGAAAATCAGAGGGAAGTCTACACTGGCCCTCAGTTTCCTCCTAATAATTCCTCTTTTATGACGGGCAATCCTAGATCTGAAAATCAAATGCAGAGATTTGGTAATCCTAATCATTCACAACAGAGATCTGGAGGACATCCTCAAAATTTTGGTGGTCAGTTTCAGGGACAAAGGATTTCGAGGAATAATCAGAAGATTTCTCCTCCACTCAGAAATGGAAAGGGAAGAAGGAAGAAGTATAATCCAAATGTGAGTTGTACTCATTGCCTTAAAACTGGACATGTAGAAGATGTTTGTTACAGATTGATTGGGTATCCGGAAGATTTTCAGTTCACAAAAGGTTTTCAAGCACTTATAAAGGGGAATGCAACTATCACGGATGTAGATTATGACCGTTTGAACATTGGGACGGATGATACTGATGATGATCTTCTTTCTCAACTGAGTAGGCATCAAATCTCCCAGATCAAACACATTTTCAATCAAGGACAACACCATCCAACATCCAGTAATCACTCTAAGATCAATGCACACGTTGTGGCTGGTACAATTACTACATATTCTGGTTTATGTTTCTCTATGGCTAACTCTAAAACTTGGATTATAGACTCAGGTGCCTCTAAACACATGTGTTTTGATTCACACTCCTTTTTAAATCTTACACCTCTTCATGTTCCTGTAACCATTAATTTACCCAATTCCTACAGGATCAAAGTCACTCATACCGGAAGCATTAAGATTCTTCCTCATCTCATTCTACAGAATGTTCTCTTTGTTCCTAATTTCAAATATAATCTGTTATCTGTTCATAGGTTTTGTAATCATTTTAGTTGTTCTCTCTTGTTTAATTTTAAAAGGTGTGTCATGCAGGACCATTTAACGAAGAGGGAACAAGCTTTTGGTGAAGTCAAAGAAGGTCTTTATCTCCTAGAGCCAGTCTTTTCAAAGTTTAGTCATTCTCACTGTAATGTAGCTTCTTCTTTAGAAGGAAATGCTTCCAAATCAACTTCAGTTTCTTTTCTTTTTCTGCAAATGATATTCCTAATGTAGCCCTTTGGCATACAAGACTTGGGCATTTGCCTCATTCTGCAATGAAAGTTTTTAATTTCATTTCTTTTCCTAATGATTATTCTTGTGTTCGTGAGATATGCCCTCTAGCTAGACAAACTAGGCTTCCTTTTCCTATCGGTCACATTACTTCTAAAAGAATATTTGAATTAATTCATGTGGATACTTGGGGACCTTTCAAAGTTCCTACCTACAATGGCTATAAATACTTCCTCACTATAGTTGATGATTTTAGTCGAGGTACCTGGACATTTTTATTAACTGTGAAGAGTAATGCTTTCTCAGTTTTGAAGGATTTTTTATCCATGGTTGAGAGACAGTTTGAAGTTAAAGTACAAAAGATACGATCTGATAATGCTTTAGAATTGGGTAAAGGGATTCAGGAAGCAGAGTTCTTCAAATCTCAAGGAATTGTTCACTAGACTTCTTGTGTTGCTACCCCTCAGCAAAATGGGGTTGTAGAGAGGAAACATAGACATTTATTGGAAATAGCCAGGGCACTATTTTTTCAGTCTAAAGTTCCCAAATGTTACTGGGGGGATTGTGTATTGACTGCCACTTACTTAATTAACATGATCCCTTCCAGAGTCCTTCATGGGAAAACCCCATATCATTTTCTCTTTGGTACTTCTCCGGACTACAATTTATTAAGAACTTTCGGATGTTTATGTTATGTTTCTACATTGAAGGCTGGTAGAAGTAAGTTTGATCCCAGGGCTACTTCTTGTGTTTTTTTAGGATATTCTCAGGGACAAAAAGGATACAAACTTCTTGACCTTGCTACTAAAAAGATTTTTGTATCTAGAGATGTTCATTTTTTTGAAACTCAGTTCCCTTTTTCAACTCTACAATCAGATTCAGACCTGATTTTTCCTATTCCTTTATCCTCTCCTGACATTTATGTTGATTCTCTACCTCCTTTTGCTACATCATCATCTCCTGAATTCTCCCTTCACCCTACTACTTCTGTTCCTGAATCTTCTCCTAATTCCATACCAGTCTCTAATCCTACACCTGATATCAGAAAGTCTCACAGGGATAACAAAAGACCTGCATATTTGAATGACTATGTCTGTAGTCATGTTTACCTCTCCAATGTTTCAGATTCTTGTTTTGCTCAGCCTGTGGATTCTTCTACCTTTTCTTTTGGAGCTTTATCTTTACAAAATCAGAATTTACTTGGTTCTATCAGTGGAATTTCAGAACCTACCAGTTTCAATCAGGCTAATTTGGACTCTAACTGGAGACATGCAATGGATAAGGAAATTGCAGCTTTGGAGGAAAATGGTACATGGGAAGTAATGATTTTACCACCAGGAAAGAAAGCATTACCTTGTAAATGGGTATACAAGATAAAACAACATTCTGATGGTTCTCTTGAGAGATACAAGGCTAGGCTTGTCATTAGGGGAGATATTCAAAGAGAAGGTATTGACTACAATGAGACGTTTTCCCCTGTTGTCAAGATGACTACAATTAGGTGTCTTATTGCTATTGCAGTCAAGAAAGGTTGGTCAATTTCTCAGTTTGATGTCAACAATGCTTTTCTTCATGGTGAACTTCAAGAAGAAGTTTACATGAGATTTCCTTTAGGAATGGAAGCTCCAGGTCCTAATCATGTTTGTCGACTCAAAAAGTCTTTATATGGGCTCAAACAAGCTTCTAGGCAATGGTATGCCAAGCTTGCCGGAGCCCTAAGTTTTAAAGGTTACACAACTTCATTGAATGACAATTCCTTGTTTTTTAAGAAAACAAGTGGTTTGGTCTCTATTATTGCTGTGTATGTTGATGATATTTTAATTACGGGTGATGATCCTACTGAATCTGCAGCTATGAAAGTGTTTCTCAACTCAGAGTTCAAGATTAAAGATCTAGGGGAGCTTCATTATTTTCTTGGCCTAGAAATTTTTAAAGAAAAGCATGGTTGTATTGTCAGCCAAAGGAAATTTGCATTGGATTTGTTACAAGAATTTGACTGTGCTCATTTGCCTATGGTTTCATCTCCTCTTGATCCATGTTCTAAACTCACTGAATCTTCAGGTCCTATACTTTCAGATCCCACAATTTACAGACGTTTGGTAGGTAAGCTCACTACCTCACCCACACTAGACCAGATCTTGCATTTGTTGTTCTCACTTTGAGTCAGTATATGCAACGACCTTGTCAAGGTCATTTTGATGCTGGTTTACGAGTCCTACGGTATGTAAGATTGAATCATGAACAAGGTTTATTCTTCAATTCTTCCTTTTCTTTATCTTTAATGGCTTTCTACGATGCCGACTGGGCATCATGCCGAGATAGCAGGAGGTCGGTTAGTGGGTTTTATATCAGTTTTGGTGGCTCACCCATTTCTTGGAAGTCCAAGAAACAAGCCTCCGTTTCTTTATCATTAGCAGAATCTGAATATCGATCTATGAGGAAAGTTACTGTGGAACTTACTTGGCTGGTTCGAGTTCTAGCAGATCTCTCAGTGTCTCCATCCTTGCCTGTTCCTCTCTATTCAGACAGTCAATCAACAATCCATATTGCTCGTAACCCAGTTTTTCACGAAAGGACCAAACACGTTGAGCTTGATTGCCATTTCTTGAGACAACAATTTCTTTTCGGGCTGATTTCACTTTCTTTTGTTCCATCGTCGTCTCAACTAGCAGACCTTTTCACCAAGGCGCTTTCTGGTCCTTTTCACTTTGCAATTCTTTCCAAGTTGGGTGTCGTTTCTCTCCCCTCCACCTTGAGGGGGGGTGTTGAAAATCAAGAACGAACATCAAGCTTTCATGGTGATTTTACAGAAGAGAGTGAAAGGAAGAGGATGAACAAGGAACAAGTTCATTTCAGTTCACAAAGTTTCAGACAGAACAATTTTGATACACCAAAAGTCAGCAAATTACGTGGAAAGATCACAACCGCAGATCACTTATGTGATAGATTAAATCAGAGCCATCCACGTGGATCTAATAGTGGTACAAATCCAGAAGTTTCTCAGCTAGTGCATTTGCCTAGCACGTGACAACTATTACACTTTGTTAAAAGAAAACAAATAGAAAAATGACAACTATAAATAGTCATTCTTGTTACCATTATTATTAGAAGTAGGATTATCTTGTTGTTAATTTTATCCATTCTTGTTACCATTATTATTAGAAATAGGATTATCTTGTATAAATAAGGTCAAGCATGTACAGAATGACAGAGATAAGAAATATACAGAAAATTTCTCCAAGATTTCATCTATTTTTTCTATTAATATGGTCAGTGTTCCAATATTTGCTTCTTTGCTGCAATTAATTTGATTACGTGTTCGTTTCAAGTTAAAAGGCATTGATGTATAAAATCAGTTCTATGCCTTGCTATCAATTTAACAACAACACACCCAGTGAAATCCCATTAAGTGGATTCTGGGAGGGTAGAGTATACGCATACCTTGCCACTACCTATCAATTTAGCAGTAATGAAAATTTGATGCCCTTCATTCTTGATTGTATTGCTAATAATTAATAGGACCAAACACCAGCCTTTTCTCATTCTCTCAATGATTCAAGTATCATCAAGGATATGCAATGGGCTAAAAAGGCAGAAAAGGTTTATGTTGTTCTCTCAAGTGATGGGAAGTTGTATATCGGGGTTGGTCAAAGCCCCATAAAAGAAGTTATGGACTATGTTGATGCTGGTATGTTTCCTTTATCCCTATTCCTCTTGATTATATTGAGGGCCTTGCTATCCGTGTTGTGTGGTATCTTTTGCATAGCTTTTTCTATTAAAGGTTCATGTGCTGTCAAGATATCTAGTAAATTTTGAAATAATACTATTTGAGCAAGTTTCCATTTTAGAAATTTCTTAGAATTGATTAACCAAAAAAAAAAAAGAACAGTAATTTCTTAGAATTGATTAAACTTTTTTGATCCAAAGTTTTCCACATGGGCTTCTAATCTCGATGAAGGCATAAAGCTTCTCTGCATCTATGAATATTCTATTTGCAAATATAACACCAATTGTGGGTTGATGGTAATATGGTATAAGGAAGCACGTACGAGTGTGTCCCCCATAGTTCTATGAGTATACGGAAGCACATAAGAGTATGTTCCCCTTAGTTATGTAGGGATTGAGGAGCTAATGAACTTCATGAAAACATTTATATCACTTATAAACTTCAATTACTCCAAGAACCTTATGTTTGTAAGTAGAACTTGACTGATTTGAACCCTCTTTACTATATCAAAATACTAATGGGTTGGGTGTTTTGCTCTTGTAAGATGCTTCTTCTACTTTTTCCCTGTTACGGCTTGATCATTTTGGACTCAGGGCCAAACATTAGGAGATCAAGAGTTGTTCATGTTTCTTAACATGACATAGAACTTTTTGTTATACTTTGCTTCTCCTAATGTACTTATACCTCTTTCTTTTGCTGCCTTACCAAGTCCTTGTGAAACAAATTTGATGAGAAAAATTTCACATATATTCATTTGGTTTTAGGAAGCCTCCACAAATGTCTTGTATGGTCTTGATTGGATTCAACCATAAATGGAGAGGAGAAAATGAAAGTTAAACCATACATGTCGTTTGAGTTCCTTATAATGACATACAATTAACAATAACCACCAATCTAGAAAAAGTCTTCGACTCTTTCAATATCATTTTAGACATTTATTTTTTCTGCTTCAGCTCTAGATTGAAGCTCAAATCCGAAATACATAGTTCATATTTGTCAGTTAGTAGGCATTTGGCCATTGGATTTTGAATCCCAATTTTAAGTTTTCATTTGAAATCAACGTTTGCTTATGAAATCTGCAAAAAAAATCAACTTCAATTTCAAATCTCAAATTTTACAAAAAGTAGGATTTCAAATTCCAAATTGTGATTTCAAAAACTTTTAAATGTACAACTTGACACGTATTATTTTTTGTATAAAAAGACCCATCATTTTTTTATTTTTGCAAAAAACAAAAATCCATGCTCGACATAAAGAGATTATCCGTTCCATGTGAAAAAATTATATTAAAGAATTCTACTTATTGCTATTGTTGGCTAGTGGATCTTTGTAAAATTATGTGTATTTGAATTTTGTAATAGCTTGTAATTGAAAACATTTATTTATAAAAGGAGCATGGAGATATGTGATTTATTAATTTGGCGCTTTAGGACATTCGGATACCTTATTTATTTATGAACTATAACTTGCTCATTTAGTAAGATTTTATAAGAGTTGGAGAATTTTTAATAACTTTCACCAATTGTGGGCTTTTATGTTTATGAGAACAAATACAACTTAAGAAATCCAAATTGCATATTTTAAACAAAATTTCAACTTCTAATCAACATGATTTCAAATCAGATCATGTCCAAACGGGCTTTTAGTTCTTGGATCTTCCCAGTTGAGTCCATCTTTGGATTATTGTGAATCAAGGATTTCAGATGTGATATAGCATCTGCTTAAATAACTGTTACTCTGTTTTAGCGAATGTTTTCCACCAATAAATCTATGTTTTTCAAACGTTGTAGTTCACAAAATGTTTGCTTCAACTTCTGCCTATTTTCCTATTGTTGCTATCTTTGCACAGCTCTTATTCACCTGGTTAAAGGGTGCGGCCTTACCTTTGCTAGGATTATTCTCTATTAATTTCAATATCTTGTTTACAATGTACAGCCTACCGGCATATTTGTTGCGTTCAGTGTAATAACTGACATCTCCCCCTTGTCCACACTCCAGTCCAATTATATTCTAAAATGAACCTTGCCTCTCATAACATAAAAAAGTAATTTCATAAAAATAAAATCAAAAAAACAAAGCAACTCTAATGAACCTTTTGTATGTGTGGTTTGTACTCACTTAGCTGATAGTCTTTTATCCACGAATGCATATTGTGCTTATTCTTATGAAGTGCTAAATGAGGATTTACATATCAAGAACATATTGTTGTTGTCAATATGATGAAAGATTATAGTATCTTGGTGTCCATTATGTGGGAACGCAACGGAGACCAACCAACATCTATTCTTGCATTGCAACTTTACAACACAAATTTGAGCCATCTTCCTTAGGCTCACAAAGACAAACTGGACCATGCCCGAGCATACTGCAGACTTGTTGAGTTGTTGGATAAGAAGAGGGGGGAGCAAGAGCCAAAAGGCATGGTGGAGGATAATTCCACATTGCATTTGGTGGACAGTATGGAAAGAAATAAATAGTAGAAACTTTGAAGATAGGTCCAATTCCATTCAGAAGGTTAGATGGGATTGTATTGTATCCTTTTATTTTTGGTGTAAAGAGAAAGGTTTAGAAGAAACAGAATAGATTGTAGAATTATTAGGATTCTTGTAAGTAATTTTTTTTTCTCTTATTTTGTTCCCCTCTATTTGCAGGTCACCAACATATCCTTAATGTTGTAGAATACAACATTACCATTTTCAAAAATAAAAATAAAAAATAGCCACACAAATGTCTATGACTTCATTTAGATACAAGTTTCAAAAATCTTTCTTCGACTCTTGAACTTCGTACCCAGTCAGATACTGCCACATAAATTGTGATGGGGAGGGAGCGTCATGTTATTTTTTAACAGTAGCTTCATTCACCTCTCTCTGTAGTTATCAGACAGTATAGAGAAAGAATTATGAAGTGATTGATGGGTGTTTTTCTTGTTTCCATCTAGGAGGCAAGGAAATATGCTTGATAAGCTATAAGTCTAAACTTTCAACAACTTCATGATCTGATTTACAAGTTACATCTATGGAATCTATGTGTGTTGAGCTTGTATTTATTTAGCTTCATTATGTTGTATAGTTGGGTGGAGTCCGGATGGTGAGTTTATTGCCATATCAAGGAAGAATTTGGTTAACATTCTATCATCAAAATTTGAGGAAATGTTCAGCATATCACTATCATTTAAGTCGTTGCTTGATGATTCTAATGTCAAATACGTCATCAAAGGTATATTATATTTTTGTTGGTAGTTCAGTGAGTTAAGTACAAATGAAATCCTTTCAAGTTTTAAATTATGCATCCAATTCTAGTATAATGCTCTCGCTTCAGATTTTTCAGTAGTAAGCTTCTGCTATTATGTTGCTTTTAGCTTCTATTTAAAAAGAATAAGGTACTTTGTTTTTTCTTGATTAAAAAAATGAATTAGGTAAGAAAAATTTGCGGCCATATAGAAGATATATAGCTGGATAGAGAAAAATCTTTTCTAGTTGTGTAGGTTGTGAGATGAGCGATGCCAGTTATTCATTTGGTTGATGATTTAATGTCAAATACGTCATCAAAAGTATATTATTATTAATTGTGTACTTTTGGCATGACATTTCTTGGTATTTTAGTGAGTTAAGTACAAATGAAATCTTTTCAAGTTTTAACTTATGCACCCAGTTCTAGTATAATGCTCTTGCTTAAGATGTTTCAGTAGTAAGCTTCTGCTATTATGTTGTTTTTTAGCTTCTTCTATTTAAAAAGAATCAGGTAAGAAACATCTGCAGGAAGATATAACTGATTAGAGAAAAAATCCTTTTTAGTAACGTGTATTAATCAAATACGTCATCAAAGGTATATTAGATTATTTTTAAAAAAAAACTAGTAACATGTATTCATCAGAATTAAGGGTATGCTGACCACCTCCAAAAATGTGATTACATAGATAGCTAATTACAAAAAGCCTAGGAAATCCTCTATATGTATTTCATCTACTATACATTGCACTTTATACCAAATACATAAAGTAGAGATACATTTTCCTTTGATCTTCTGATTGGAATTTGATCTGCCTTTGAAGATTCTCTAATTCCTCTCCTTCCATAGTCTACCATATGCAAGCTGGGACAATTTTCCATAATCTCTTTTGGCTTTTGCTCCCTCCCCTTCTGATCCAGCAATTCAATAGATCAGCTGTGTGCTCTGGCATTTTCCAGCTTTCCACAGCCAAGGTGAAGAATAAGTACCAGACCTGGTAGGTTACCTTGCAGTGGAGGAAAGGTTGCTGTTTGTCGGACCATGCTCACATAAAACTCTAGTTTATGATCATTCGTCATGAGTTTACTTGTTTGTAGTATTGCCCATCTATTCTGAGAAGGTGCTAAAAAGCAAAAAGGTTCTCAAGCACATTATTTGACTAATGAAGCAAGTACAAAGATATATAGGAAGCTAAAGCAGGATTCCAAACGCCTCTCTGCTTAAAGAAGATGCATACGAAAAAGAACACACAAAGCTCTTAGTTGTTTAGAAGAGCAAGAGAGTTCACATGCAGAGGCGTATGTATTTGAAGGGGAGGGGGTTCACATGCACCCATCCTCCCCTTCCTAACCCCTATATAATACTACTATTTTTCTAATTATCTTTTTAAATTTGTATTGGTGAACCCAAGGTTAAAAAGAATACTCTAGTATATTGATAAGTAAGTACAAATAGGGGGTGCATAACTTGAAGATTTGTGGTTCAAATTTTTCTATTCACATTAACATTTTTAATTTTTAATTAATATAACAAAATGTGCCACTTTTCATAGATTTTTTAAATAATTTATAAGTAAAAAGAGGTTCAAATACCCATATTTTTAGGTTGCATTAGCTATGTCTAGACCTTATGCTAGAAGTGTCAATAAAGTCAAATTATATCTTTTACTTTCTTTTTCTCCTTTCCTTCTTTATTTAGACGTTTTTCTTATTTATTTTTTTTAACTTTTTCTTTTGACTTTTCAAAGCCCTAAACTAAAAGGTAAAAAGGAGTAAAAGACATCATTTTGTTCTTCTTTTGGCTTCATTCCACATTTTCACTTTGTTGTTCATGGTGAAGGAGAAGTGAGATTTGAGAACAAGTAACAAGGTATGTTATCTAATTTTTTTTTTATTTATTAATGTACTTCATTTGTTTTATATGTTTTTCTTGATTTATGAAGTGGTTCCATTATTTGATTGCTTGAATATTTAAATTTATAAGAATTTCTTGATTTCTAAATAGTTATTTAATAATTGTGATTCTTTTATTAGTAAACTTGTTATTTGTGCTTATATTTTTTTAAAATTATTTTGTTTTTATAAGATTGAATAGAAGTGTGAATATT
>JAJOOE010059935.1:0-30174 GCA_036250405.1 Solanum raphanifolium | reverse complement strand
TAGGTTGCGGTAACTAGGAGGAGATTGTGCTTTGGAGTTGCTCGGATTACTTCACTCTTCCAAGTCTTTGGTATGTCCTCAAGATTCGAGGACTATGTTTAGAAGTTTCTTAGTCATTGTAATAGACACTTAAGTTTCATTTCATTTGTAAAGGGCCGTGTCCCTTAGTACGTTTTAAGTTCTTATCTAAGATTGGCTAAAGACACTTAGTAGTTCCGCTTGCGTACTGATGTTTTCAAATGTTGATGACTCTTGAAGTCTTATGGTTTTATTGATTAAAAGTTTTAAATTCTTAGTGATTTTTATGATCTATGCGATGAATGAATGCTAAGGCTTGTATAAGACCTCCGAGAGGTCGAATACGCATGTAACGGCTAGGGGTGCTCTCGGGTCGTTACATAATACTTGTCCATTTTATGAAATCCATGGATAATTTCACACTTAGTTCCTAATTTACCCTTATCATTAATTATAATCATTTCCCTATTACATTTTTCGAGACATTGTATTTATTATATTCAAAGAGTAATATAGTAAAATCACCCTTCTATTTATAGTTTGTTAAGGGGTGTACAAGTCAACAGTGGACAACTATTGTTGGACATAGAGAGTATTAACAAACAGTGTTAAAATACTTATTGGCATTAGCTAATTGCCATCGAGTCCAGTATCGTTATAGGTTTTAGGGAAATTTACAAAGAGTGTTAATTGCCGCTAAAATGCATATTTAGCAGCAATTAAGTTATTTCTGGTAATTAATTGCCGCTAAAGATCATTTTTGATATAGTGGAAATCAAATGTACTTCCATTTTATGTAATAGTATTAGAATTAAGAGGGATTTTTTAAATTTTTATTTTTATTTTCCACTCGGTGTCTAATATCCACATTAAAATCCGACTAAATTCGAATTCACGCCAAAATATCTCACATTGAAGATAAAAAGCTCCATAGCAATGGGAAAATATTGATTGAATCTTAGACAATGAGATAACCAGAATCTTTTCTTTTTTTTTGCAATAATGAATAAAGGGAATATAACTATATATAGTAACAAGATTAATTGATTGCTATAATTAGTTTCAACGGCATCTAAAAAAACTTCTCCTTTCATTTTTTTTATTTAACTTGATACAAATTTTAAAAAATAACAAAATTTTTTTAAATTAAAGAGATAGAATGTAAGAGAATATCCTTTAATTTAGTGGGTTGTTATCTTAAGCATGTTAAATGAAAAGCTGGAATTAAAGAGGTTGTGAGAGGGCAGAAACATTTTTTTAAACCAACTAAAAAAAAGTAAGGCAAACAAATTTTTTTTTAAAATTCAGAACAAAATTTTAGGTTGATGGATTGATGGACAATTCTTAGTTTTATTTATTTATTTCATTTATCAAATGATCCTTGTGATGATATTGCTACTTTAAACAAACCTGTTAAAAGTAAAGTAAAAGAATAATCAAAATGCTAAATTGTTGGCCTTTATAGGGATTAAGAACACATGTTTGTTGTATTCTGTAAAATCATAATAAGTGAAAGTAATAAATGGAAAATGAAACATCTTACATTTTACAACAAATTAAAATATATCGAATATGTAAAATCATCAAGGAAGCAAATGGAGGGTTATAAGAAAATGATAATAACTATATTTATTATTAGTTTACTCGAATAATAAAATAAATTATTTTGTTACACCTTTCATGGATTCTTAAAATCACCACCATTTTTGCAAGAATCTACAAAAAAATTTGGTGATTAATTGCATATACAATGTCCATCTAAACAAACTAGATGTTCATGTTTGCTAAATAAGGTATAACAATCTTTAACACTTTGACATGGCTTGCCTTGTCCCAACACCATACATGAAGGTGAACCTATATAAGAAATCACAAAAAAAAATGTTAAAGATCAACAATTAAATTCATTAAAAATAAATATAAATTATTGATATAAATTTAAATAAATAGTGAATTAAGAATGTATGTTGGGGTAGGATGGGGGAGGAGGGGGAAACCATCAACATGGAATGCCACTTGGAGAACTTGTTTCCCTACTCTTATGAAATTCATTTTTAAGGGTTTGAAGTATAATATACTTTCTGAATGTAAATGATGATACTAATACATATAGATCTCCCCACTATCGCATGGCCTCAATCAATAATTTTTCTAATTTTCAAAGAACTCGTTTCTCTAAAAAAATATTTTTTTCCAAATATTTTGAACAACCAAACATCAGTAAATTGAAACAATTTTCAAAAAAAGTGTTTCTTTCTATCAAACACAAGAGAAAAAAATGAAAGAAATCTAACCTAACAAAACGAACACAACAAGAAGAGAGAACTATATAAATGTGCACAAACATATGTTGTAGGATACAAATATGTGCACCACCAACTTATCATATTGATGCACTCCAAAAATGGTAAAGTCTAAATTGTATAGTAAGCAATAAAAGAAAATTAATTAACTTTTGGAAGTATACTGGGAATATGGAAAGCAAATTTATATTTTATCAGTTTTATAAAATATTTTTTTATATACTTAAGATTTGATCATTTAAAGATATTTTATATACTTAATATTTTATCATTTGAAGATATAAGATATCAGATGTACTTCTAGTATATATAGAAGAGGACAGGCTGATCCAGGACACCAAGTGATCACTCTCGTCTCTAATCCCTAAAAACTATATAAAAAAAAAGGTGGCACGGACGATCACTGCTGATAGCTGGTACTAGGACCTACATTACCAAACAAATGCAGTGTGTTGCATGATCACCAAAACAAAGGTACTCAGTAGGAATTAAAGGCCGAGTGAGCAAGAAAGGTAAAAACAATATGAAAAGATAAAATCATGATACAAACAAAGGTCTAAGCGGATATTAAAGCAGACACTAGCATACCGAAAGCAAATATGTGAAAAGCTAAACTAAACTTTATTGGACCCCATATGCCCAAAAGGTACACTCATATATAAGTTTAAATAAAATTCAAACGGACCCTAATAAATCTGATAGGTACACAAAATAGCTAAGACTATAAGAGTGAAGTGCCTCAAATCCAGATCCAATAAGTGTACTCTGGCCTTAAAACCCAAATGATGGCCTCTTACAAGAGCTAACGGCCTCAAACCGTAAGCAATAGCCTCAAACTAGAAATAACTGCCTCAAACCATAATCATCGGCCTCAAATCAGAAATAACGTCCTCAAACCATAAACATCGACCTCGAACCAAAAATAACCACAATATCCAGCCAAATCCAAGCCCAGCTAGCAAGAGTGACAAGAGGTGTGATGATTTCGAAGAGGATCTAAATATCAGAACCAAGTTACTATGGAATGACGTCTGTCACGTCCCAAATCAAGGGGCACAACTGACACCTAATGCCAAAACTTGGCCTGAGACGACCCTGCTGAACAATTTGCTAAAAGAGCACAGTATCTACAAAGTTCAGAAAACAAACAAGTATATCTCGACTTAAAAGTAAGCCTTTGGCCGGCAAGGCCCCTGTCAATAGCTCTATAAAGAAAAAATTATGCCCAACATTTTATAAAAAGAAATAGACATGTATCACATAAGTCCTATTTGGGCCATTGATATACCGTGAGTTTACGATATTTTTAATACATTTCACTTAAGAGTTGTGTGTGTCTAGGGCCTTTTTGAATTGGTTTTTATGTATTTTTCTCCTGTTTGCAGGAAATATGTTTAGACGTGGAAACTGAGAGACGCAACTGAAGGATGTGCAGAAAAGGGCATCTACAGAGGTGATCCACGGACCATAGGTCCATTCACGCTCCGTATATGGGTGTTGTAGATGGGCAGGCAAGGATTGAAGGAAAATCAGGGAATTCTGGACCAAGTGTGGAACCACGGTTGCATTCGACGGACCGTAGATTGATCTACGGATCGTACTGTTGATCCGTCAAATGACTCAAAGAGGGGTTCCAGTACCTGATTTTGAAGATTCTAAGTATGGAGCTACGGAGGAGGATCCACGGATTGTAGATCAATCCATGGTCTGTACTGGTGCTCCGTTGTTTGGTTCAGAGATTTGAAGATTTTGAAGTTAGAAATTTGCCCAAGTCCTGAATCAAGGAAGGGACCTCTACGGACCGTAGATCAATCCACGGTCCATAGGTCAGTATCGTCGATCGAAATCGCTTACTGAAACATTATGTCCTTATTTCATTCTCTTTTTAGTTAGGACTTATTTTTCTATATATTGGCATGTAAACCTCGTTTTTGGGGGTTAGACTTCATTACTTTTACTAGTTTTTGGTTTTGGAGATTAACTTGCAACTTTAGCAATTCTTAATTTCCTAAGCACGTTTTGGTGATTTTTACTATGAAATTAAAGTTGAAATTCTGGGATTATTCTACTCTACAACGTAAGTTCATGATTTATTCTTCAAACATTATGAATTGTTTTCTTGCTAACATGGGTAACTAAATCCACAACTAGGGTTGTGGGAACCATGAGCTATTAATGAAGTATGAATAGTAATTAAGTAATTCCCGCATAGTGTTTTGCATGCATTGATAAATCTATCGTCTAGAAGTCTTTTTAACGGTGCACAACGTTAGAACTCGCCATGTTGCTACTTGCCAGACCAAGGAGGTAGTTAATAAGAAAAGAATTATCAACATAGATTTAGTGTGATATTATCTAATAGAATTAATGTCGATTGGTGCGAGGGTGAAACTAAGCCATACATAGATGTGACGTCTAATATGAGGTAATGGTAAGGATTAGTAAATTATACACACGTAGCCGGACCAAGGTGTGGGTGAAATTCTCTAGATGCCCGATCAAGGATTTGGAGATACATAATTTATCACTTTGCATGTAATACACTAGAAGGGGATTGTTATTACTAGGATTACGGAGTTATGAGCTTATGGGGAACAGATACGCCCTAGTTTCCTTCTCAATTTGATAACAACAAAAGTTTGAATCTTGCTTACTAATTACTTTCATAATTTCCAAAATTTGTTACACAACCCCCCCCCCTTTTTTACTTATTTGTCTCGGAAATACATTGGCTAAATGAATATAATTGTTATTGAACTTAAGTCTAAACCATATTCCTCGTGGGATCGACCCCAACCTACAAATTGGATTCTTTACGTGATAACGATCGCTTATGATTCTGAAAAGAGGTGTAATTTGAGCGTATCAAATTTTGACGCTGCTGCAGGGGAATAAGGCTTTTAGATTAAGTTTAATTGCATTATTGAACTTTAGTCAAATATTTCCTAATTTTACTTTTTCTTTTGTTTTTGTCTCTCTTAGGGTCTTATTCTAGTGTATGCCAAGTACACGGAGCCAAGGCGAACCACTTACTCCCTACGATCCCAAACTGAATAGAACTTTGCGGAGAATAAATAATCAAGGAGTTCTGGTTAACCCTATCAGGGGAGGGTTAGGTGAAGGTGTTGGATTGCAACCTCCGACGGTAATTGATTCGAATAATCAGGCTCCAGTTGAGAATAGATTGGGAGATGCACTAAGGGCACAAGAACCACAAGGACCACATCTGCATGAAAATTTCAGGATTAACCTTAATATTGTCAATTCTGATAGACCTCTTGTCCTACCGCCTCTACCTCAAAGGCATACATTTATGGTGACCAGTAGCTTGATGCAGATGCTTACAGCGAAGGGCCTGTTTGTGGGATTGCCAGTGGATGATCCACATGCTCGCATAGCCAAACTCAATCATGTCTGCAAAAGTTGTATAGGTCGACCGGATTGGGATATGAACGTCATTGGGTTGCGTGTGCTCCCCCTCTCATTGATCGGAGATGCTGTTGTGTGGTTCAATGAACTCCCTTACAACTCAATCTATACATGGGAGCAGTTGACGGAGGATTTTTTTAGCAAGTTTCTTTCTAGTGTTCAAGAAGTTGAAGAAGAAGGCTAAACTCAACAACTTTGTAGCATTACCTGGAGAGTTTGTGAGTAGTTCTTGGGATAGGTTCACTGCCTTCATAAGGGGTGTCCCGAATCACCGTATTGATTATGAGTCGCTGAAGGAGTATTTCTACTGAGGACAAGATGATAATGGTAAGGCAGTGCTCGATACTATTGTGGGAGATTCGTACTGTGAATGCACTTTTGCACAAATTACAGAAAAAATGGAGAAGATATTTCGAAATAATAAAGCTTGGAGCACTAGAAAGTCAGACACTGAGAGGAGCACATTTGTCGTTCAAGCTACAAACAACCAGCCCGCAAATGAGATTCGCGAGGAAATGGCATAGATGAGAACTGAACTAGGGTTGGTGTTAAAGCATGTGACTGGAGGAGATGAGAAGGTAAATGTTGTGAACTATTTGACTAAGACTCCACCACTGGCAGAGGAGTATTATTTTGAAGAGGATACTTATGTGGTGAATGAGCAGACGGGGGGTTTTCAACCAAACGTCCAAGGTTCCACTACGGATAATTGCGCCAGGGTCAAGGAAACCAAGGTCGAAACTATGGCAACTACAACTGAGAGGGACAATATGTCTGGGATAGGAACTTTAATCACGATAACAACTACAACCGAAACAACTATGGCAACAGAAATGATCGGGTTGGACCTTATGTTCCCCTTCAAAATCAGGAATCTAGTCCTAGGGAAGCTGGAAGTAATATGTCACGTATTGAGGATATGATGCAGAAGATGATGAGGAGATTTGATGCAACTAATGAGAATGTGAGGAGATGAGAAATGACTTGTTTGGTATTGGTCAAAACATTGATGCTTATGCAGTGTCAATCAAGCATCTTAAGCAGCAGATGACTCAGTTGTCAACTATAGTAAATCTACATCAACATGGCACTCTTCCTAGCAACACCATCTAGAATCCAAAGAATGATGGGCATTGTATGGCAGTCACTACTCGAGGGGGTAAGCAAACCATTGATCCACCTATGCCATCTGAGGTGGAAATTAAGAATAGTAAAGATGATGATGCAGTCGAGGTAAGTGGAGACTCCGAGAATGAGACAGAGAAAGAAGTAGAGGTAACTCAGAAAGTTGTCCCCATACCTAAACCTCCACCTCCCTTCCCACAAAGGTTTGTGAAGAAAACTGAAGAAGGCAAATACCGCAGGTTTATTAGCAAGTTGAAGTAACTTTCAATCAATGTTCCATTGATAGAGGCTTTGGAGCAAATGCATGGGTATGCAAAATTTATAAAGGACATGGTGACAAAGAAGAGGGCAGTGAGCTTCGAAGATGATGATAGATTGCAACATTGTAGTGTTATTGCTACAAGGTCCCTTGTGCAGAAAAAGGAGGATCCTGGTGCCTTCACTATTCCATGTGCTATCGGGTTGTTGCATTTTGCTAAGGCATTGTGTGATCTTGGTGCTAACATAAATCTGATGCCATTGTCTATTTACAAGAAATTGGGTCTGGGAGATCCAAAACCGACTGCGTTGCGGTTGCTCATGGCTGATAGAACTGTGAAGAGGCCCATTGGTGTGCTCCATGATGTACTAGTGAAAGTGGAGTCGTTCATCTTTCCGGTGAATTTTGTGATTCTTGATTGTGAGATCGATTTTGAAGTTCCCATCATTCTTGGCAGACCATTCCTTGCCATTGGTCGCGCCTTAGTTGATATGGAAAAGGGGCAGATGAAGTTCAGACTGAACAATGAAGAGGAAACTTTCAATATATGTAGGTCTATGAAGCAGAGTAGTGAGCTCCAATTAGTATATGCGATAACATATAGAGTTGAGAGTGGGTCTGAGGTGCAGATTGAAGAAGACTGGGTGTTAAGACACTAGCAGTGGTTATGATGAACTTTGAGAGTGATGGTATTGAAGAGTATGATGAGTTAGTCGCCGCACTTGATAGGTGTGAATATCGTCCGAAACCAAAGAAGTTGGAGTTAGACATGAAAAATCGTGAGTCCCCACCCGCAAGACCATCTGTTGAGGAGGCACCGAAATTGGGCGACAAGTAGAGTGTTTGGTTTTTGTGTTAAAGAGGTTCAAGCGAGCTATTGGGTGGACTATTGCGGACATTATTGGGATTCCTCCTGGTATCTGTTCTCATAAAATCCAACTCATGCCAGATCACAAGCCTAGTATTAAGCACCAGATAAGATTAAATCTGCCTATGCAAAACGTAGTTAAAAAGAAGATCATCAAGTGGTTGGATGTTGGAGTTATCTATCCCATTGCAGATAGTAGTTGGGTGTGTCATGTTCAATGAGTGCCCAAGAAAGGTGGGATTACTGTGGTTCCTAATGAGAGAAACGAGCTTGTTCTGATGTGGCCCGTGACTAGATGGAGAGTATGCATGGACTACCGGAAGCTAAATGCTTAGACAGAAAAGGACCATTTCCATATGCCATTCATGGATCATATGTTGGATAGACATGCAGGTAAGGGTTGGTATTGTTTTATTTATGGTTATTCGGGAAACAATCAGATTTCTATTACCCCGGAGGACCAAGAGAAGACCACCTTCACTTGCCCTTATGGGACTTTCGCCTTCAAACGGATGCCATTTGGGTTGTGCAATGCTCCAGCGACCTTCCAGCGTTGTATGATGTCGATATTCTCTGACATGGTAGAGGACACTATTGAGGTATTTATGGATGATTTCTATGTGGTAGGTGACTCTTTTGATCAATGTCTAGATCATTTAGCTGAGGTGTTTAAAAGGTGTGAAGACTACAATCTGGTGCTAAATTGGGAGAAGTGCCACTTTATGGTGAAAGAAGAGATAGTTCTGGGCCATCAGATTTCTGAGATGGACATTGAGGTTGATAGATCAAAAGTAGAGGTAATAGAAAAGCTTCCACCACCTAGCTCTGTAAAAGGTGTTAGAAATTTTCTTGGGCATGCAAGTTTCTATAGGAGGTTCATCAAGGACTTCTCTAAAATTGCACATCTATTGTGCAAACTGCTCGAAAAGGAGTATAAGTTTGATTTTGATGATGCTTGTCTGAGAGCATTTGGAGAGTTGAAGGAGAAGTTGGTTACTGCACCTATCATTATTTCACCAGATTAGGGACAACCGTTTGAGGTAATGTGTGATGCAAGTGGAGTGGCGCTTTGGTGTAGTATTAGGGCAGACAAGAGGGAAAATTCTTCATCCTATTTACTACGCTAGCAAAGCTCTAAATGTGGCCCAGAAGAATTATACTGTGACTGAACAAGAACTTCTTGTTGTGGTTTTCGCATTCGAGAAATTTCGATCCTACTTGCTTGGTACTAAGGTCATAGTGCATACTGACCATTCTGCATTGAGGTATTTGATGGCGAAGAAGGATGCAAAACCGAGGTTGATTAGATGGGTATTGTTGTTGCAAGAGTTTGATTTTGTGGTAAAAGATAGAAAGGGGACCGAAAATCAAGTTGCCGATCACTTGTCCAGATTAGAGGAAGAGGCTATGCTAAAGCTTGGTGATAGGGCTGAAATTAATGATGCTTTTCCAAATGAATAGGTATTGGCTGCTTCTCATGATCTAATTCCTTGGTTCGCAGACTTTGCTAATAGTTTGGCAAGCGATTTGGTGCCCCCGAATTGTCTTTTCACCAAAGGAAAAAGTTTATGCATGATGTGAAGAAATTCTTTTGGGATGAGCCTTACTTGTATCGTAGTTGTGCTAATAGGATTTTTCGTCGTTATGTGCCCGAGGTTGAGATGTTGAGTGTACTTGACGCATGTCATTCATCACCTGTTGGTGGGCATCATAGTGGTATTCGGACTGCGCATAAGATTTTGCAGTGTGGGTACTACTGGCCTACCATCCACCAAGATGCTCATGATTTCGCCAAGTCTTGTGACCGTTGCCAAAGAGAAGGAGGGATTTTAAAGAGGCAAGAGCTTCCTATGAATCTCATATTGGTGATAGAGTTGTTTGATGTATGGGGCATTGATTTTATGGGTCCATTTGTGAGTTCACATGGGATGAAGTATATTCTTGTTGCGGTTGATTATGTATTGAAATGGGTGGAAGTAGTTGCGCTCCCCAACAATGAAAGTAAGAGTGTCACCACATTCTTGAAAAAGAACATCTTCTCCAGATTTGGTACACCGAGGGCGATTATCAGTGATGGAGGTTCCCACTTTTGTAATAAGTTGTTCAAGGCGCTAGTTAAGAAATATAGTGTCCGCCACAATGTAGCCACCCCTTACCATCCACAGACTAGTGGGCAAGTTGAAGTGTCCAACAGAGAGATCAAACAGATTTTGGCAAAAACTGTTAATGCTAATAGAACGGATTGGTCAAGGAATCTAGATGATGCTCTATGGGCCTATCACACTACATACAAGACTCCCATAGGTATGTACCCCTACCAACTTGTATATGGGAAGTCTTGCCATTTACCGGTAGAGCTAGAACACAAGGCTATGTGGGCGATGAAAAAACTAAATTTGGATTGGGGCGCCGCATCTAATCAAAGAATGAATGATTTGAATATGCTTGATGAGTTTCGCCTAAAAGCTTATGAAAGTTCAGCCTTGAACAAAGAGAAGATGAAGAGGTATCATGATCAAAGAATTGAAAAGCGAGAATTTGTGGTGGGTGATCTTGTGCTTCTATTCAACTCTAGGTTGCGCTTGTTTCTGGGAAAACTCAAGTCCAAATGGACCAGGCCATTTTTGTTCACAAAAGTGCTACCCCATGGAGCGGTTGAGCTTGAGAACAATGAAGGAACAAGGTTCATGGTAAACGGTCAAAGGATCGAGATCTATCTGGGAAACGCGAAAGATGTGCAAGAAGTTGTTAAGGTTTACTATCTTTATGAAGTTTGAGTAATCAAGAGGCATGCGTCGTTCCGCGACATTAAATCAAGCGACACTTAGGGAGGCAACCCAAGATGTAAAAATCTAGCCAACAATAGGTTCCTGTTTTTTCGTTTAGTAGTTTTCTTTGTTTAGTTGCTTCTCTGTACTCATTTAACTAATTGTTTCATTTTTGTTTTAGTGTTGGCTAGATATAGCATAGGGTTCGTGTCTAAAAAATGTCCAAAAAATGTAAAAAAGAAAGGGCTAATGGTTGGTACATGTGCAAGGGCGAAAAGTAGAATCTGCAGAAAAAAAGTCTGGTGCAGAGGTCTAAGGACCCCATCGACGGTCTGTGTTAATCCCACGGACCGTAAATGGCGTCCGTAGATCCCAAGTAAGTCTCTGAAATTTTCTGAGTCAAGGAGTGATCTGCAGTCCAAATCTACAGACCGTAGATGGGGTCTCATGGGTCCAAACCCTAGTCCTGCCTGACCCGACCCGGACCCCTCCTATTTAAAATCCCCCAATTTCAAATCATTCCCACTTCCTTCCATTTACTCCCAAACCGTTTCTAAACTTCCCAATCCCTTAAATCACTCCATAACTCCCCAATTTATCATCCCTTTCTTTTTCCCCACAATCCCAAATTTCCTTTTCTCTCCAAACTCCACTCATACCCAAAACTTCCCAAGAGGTCCGGTGTACGGGTTTGGTGCGTAAAGGCAAAGTTGTGGTATCGAAAGCATCGAGTCATCACACAATCACCCCACTCCCGCTGCTTGTAAGGTAATAGACTTTCCCCTCGCTTTGAATTTCAATTCATCTGTTGATTATAGAAAGTCCAGAATTAGGTCTTGACCTTGGGAAAATTAATGTATGAAATTGTATGCTAAATTAGAAGCGAATGCACCTTTAGGACGATAGATTGTGATTGTGTTGCCTTGTTGTATGTAAAAAAGTCAATGAAATATAAGTCTAAATGTAAGTTTCGACTTAGGATTTCGTATGTTACAGAAAATACCTATAAAAATTGAGTAATTGGAAACCCTAGAAGGACAAACTAGCATAATTTATGTTCAAATACATGATTAGACTAGGATATTGTTGATTATGGCAAAAATGTGGGCTTCCAATCGAAGCATGTCTGAGACCTGGCACAGATTCCATCCACAAGACCCCGTCTACAGGCCTTAGGTCATACTACAGACCATAGATAAGGTTCGTGGTTGGTGGCACATGAGAATTTCACTAAGTATGGAACCACAGAAGTGGACTACGGTCCGTAGATCCTGCACATCTGTGGTTCCCACCAGACACTAACATTTTGGGACCTCTAATCTACGGAGGGGATCCACGGACCGTAGGTCAGCCTACGGACCGTAGATTCTAACCGTAGGCGGCCACTGAAGCCACTGTCTAAATAATTTTTTGTATTTTTCGTTTTTGTTCGTTCTTAGTTCTAAAATCTTTTCGAGTGTGTCAAGTTATTTTGGTACTAATTAGACATCCATAGGTACCATGGCGCCTAACAAGCAAGTGACCTACTCAAAAAGGGGCAAATCAAAATCTATGGCGCCTACTTTTAGGCTGATTAACGAAGACAGACACGAAAAAGGATCCAGCATATGTTCCACCAGCCACGAGGACATCTCCTACTGCATGTCGAGCTACCCGGAATACATCCCGGCAGGTGATCACCGACGTAGTCACTGTCTCTCAGTCTGATGAGGATAACATATTGATCGGGTCGCCAGCTGGTTCGGCTTCCGATTCTGAGGCTGGTTCTACTTTCGACTCAGATTCTGCCTCTGCTTCCGACTCTGAGCCCGCCCATGCTTTCGGCTCCGGTTCTGGATCCTCCACAGGTTCAGGTTCACATGACAAAACTGCCTCATCTAATGAGGCCACCAGTTTGGCAGAAGTCCCGGGGCCACGAAGCTACAACACTGATCCGGCGGCTGGGGAGCCAAACAGATGGTGTGTTGAGGGCCAATGGAAATTTATCGGGATGCCAAGATAAAAAATGACAGAGCGAAGATGGCTCGGCTTATTACAGAGGAGCGCAGAGTCCTCACTGGGAGCCTACACACAGTACTAGAAATCAACCGGCTTTTTCAACATCAAAAGTGTGAGTGGATGGCTCAAGAACCAGGCACCTATAGCGATGAGACTGTAAGGGAGTTCTATGCTTTCTATGCGGCCACTCTTTGAGGTTCTGTCCATAAGAATGCCAGACCCACGGCCCAGGCACCCCTCACAGCTACACTAGTGCGCAAATTTTCTGTAGATATCTCTGAGACCACCATCCACCGGTTCCTCTATGGTCCTGGCCCTGATCACTCTTGGGCACTCAACATGGCTAAATTTGACTACATATAGGACATTGTACTGGGCGGAGAGTTCCAGCGGAGCGCCGAGAAAAGAGAGACTTTATTACACTGGTTGGCTAGTCAAATTACTACTGACGGAGAGCGAGCCGAGTGGGTCACCACTCCGGGCGTGAGCAACAAGAAGGCCACTCTCACATTTGTGGCTAAATTTTTCTGGTTGCTGGTTTGCAATCGAATTTCTCCCACGAAGGCTGACAACGCACTAACTTGGGACCGTGCGGTAATGGTAGTAGCATTGGTTGCAGGATTCGAGATCAATTTTTCCCGCATGCTCATTGCAGAGATACATAAGAGGGATTTCAAAGCCTCCACCACTTACCCTTTTCCTTGTCTCATTTTCCAGTTATGTAGGGACTCTGGAGTGGCGATCTAGCATTGTGACAAGTTGATCCAACCTATGGGGACACTGGATATAGGCCTCATTCGGGATGAGGCAAATGTGGCGGCACCACGCAGAGAGCCGCAGGTTGATGTGCCACCCATAGGAGCTGACTTAGTAGATGTTGTGGAGAAGATACATGGTGATGATCTTGCCCCTCCAGCCCACACTGATGATGTCCTGGCCTCCTCCTCTCAGACCGCAAGTCGGGATCCTAGCTCGTCCAGATCCACCCCGCCATTAGGAGCTGTTGTTGTACCATTGGCTAGGGTTCAGAAATTGGAGGCTTAGATGGCCACGTTGCTCCACCATGTCCGGCCAGAGCTTGAGGCGAGAATGGAGCGAAGGATGGAGAGCATGATGGACCAGAAGGTCCAGGCTGTTAATAAGCGCCTCGAAGCCTTTGAATTGAGAGTCCTTGAACAACCGTCCCCAACCACAAATCTATCCTCTTTTCGGTCTGAGTTAGCCAATCGTCGGGCCGACGTTGATGCCATTCTTGCCACACCTGCAGTTGAGCCACAGGCTGCACCTACTAATTTGTCTGATGATACGGTCCTTGATGTAATATTAAGTGGGGACGCAGAGGAGCAGCCTGTACCCATACATGCCCGAGGTAAGAGGCACCGATCTAAACACTCATCTGAGGCCACTGAGGATAAAAGAGCCAAGAAGCGAGAGCACAAGCAAGAGAAGCAGGCTAAAAGGGCTTCGATAATAGATGAGCAGTTGCGCCAGGAGAGGTTTCGTGAAAGTGTTGTTGGGTCATCAAGTTCTATACCCGTTTCGGATGTTCCAAATATTGTGGTTCATGATGTGAGCACCACTGATGGTGTGGTTAGAATGATTGATAGCGCTATTGAGGGTGATGTGATTCCTGACGTGGGCACTACTGAGGGTGGCCCCAATGTTGCCGTAACGGGTTTCGAGAAATCGAACCGACCTGTTTGTTGATGGTTCATCGGCGCTATGCGCCACAGGTTTGCTTCACCCAAATCCATTACTTTTTACTACTTTTTATGTGCATTGGGGACAATTGCACCTATTTTTCGTTGGGGGTGGGGTAAATAGATTGTGAGTGATAGGGTGAAGTCTGAGTAACCCAACTCATAATCCTCTCTTGGGGTTTTCTTGCATGTGTTCTTTTCCCCCAAGAGACTGCTTAATTTATGTTGAACCAGCATGTGTTAGGATTGTATGTGTATAAGCATGAGAAAGAATGAAGCATGATGGCAAAAGCTTTTTGTGAAAAAATGATACCCATCCAAAAAATTTGTGATATTTGCTAAAATCTGTAGGCTAGAATGAATTGAATATGTTGGCTCTGAGTATGACATGATAATGAATCAACTTGATGGCATGACTTAAGCTAAAACTTGAATTGGGTAATCTGATAAACTAATAATTAAACTATATGCTAAGAGTGTGTGAAAATAGTTGATTGTTCAAACAGTTTTTGTGTCAATCTAGAACTTGCCCGGTTAGTCCTGCTAAGACAATCTACTCTAGAGGCTAGGAAGTGATCATAGGCCCTTGTTCTGATAAGTCCACAAATTGCCTAAAAGAAGAAACAACCAAATGAAATAAATGCTCCCTTTGATCCAAATGCTTTGAGCCTAAATTAGACCATTTCTTTCTAAACCTCTAACTCACCTTCCCATAATCTACTATGTTGGCCCTGGTCCCTCCTTGGATATGTGCACCTTGACTTAGGCCAAAAGCCTAAGTTGAGGGTGGATAATGTAAAAAGTAACCTCGATCTTGGCCCTGATCCGACAACGGGTATTGTGCACCTCAACCAATTGAAAATCCATAAGTTGAGGGTGGCTATGAAAGAGGAAATCAAAAGAAAAATGGGTATGAAAAGAGTTTGATGTTGAAAAAGAGGGGAAAAAAAAGGAAAGGATGTGACTTGTTGAAAGCTAAAGAAAAGAATAAAACGCAAGAAAAAGATAAAAGTGAAAAATAAAGAGCCACAAAGTCTAAAGTCACATCCATGGTTGAAGAGAATCAAGGGAAAGAACATAAAACGGTAGGATGTCAAAAATAGGGCAAAAAGAGGTAGAAAGCCTAATGTAATGTCAAGGAGGGAAGAAAGTCACTAAAAAGTACCCAAATGTACCACACCTAACCCTGAGCCTACGTTACATGCCAAGAAAGTCCTATAGTGATCCTAGAACCTAGTTTGGAGAGTCTAAGCAGTGAAAATAAGGGTAATCATATGGTATTGAGCACCAACTGTACTTGAAGTTACTTCTGAGTGTGAGTGCTGAATGAATCCTTGTACTCAAAATCAAATTCATTGTGTGAAAAAGGGATTTCGTTTGAAGTAAGGGCAATAGGTACATTGTCAGAAAGTTGGTACCTTGGTGATCGTAAAACAGTGTATGTTGTGTGTTGGTTGGTCGGTCGTTGTCATGTTTGGATCCGCACAAGTTATCTTGTTAAGTCTGAGAGAAAATATTTTCACTCGAGAAGAGAGTCGGGGTAGAGAGCCATGTGACTGCTTGTGCTTGAAATGCTTGCTTCTATACAAAGTGTCGTTTGAGTTTGTGTGTCGATTGAGGACAAACAACGAATTTAAGTGGAGGGTGTTGATATGTCGTGAGTTTACGGTAATTTTAATACATTTCACTTAAGAGTTATGTGTGTCTAGGGCCATTTTGTATTGGTTTTTATGTATTTTTCTCATGTTTGTAGGAAAAATGTTCAGACGTGGAAACTGAGAGACGCATCTAAAGGATGTGCAGAAAAGGGCATCTACGGAGGTGATCCACGGACCATAGGTCCATTCGCGCTCCGTAGATGGGTGTCGTAGATGGGCATGCAAGGCTTGAAGGAAAATCAGGGAATTCTTGACCAAGTGTGGAACCACGGTAGCAATCGACGGATCATAAATTAATCTACGGACCGTATTGTTGATCCATCAAACGATTCAGAGAGGGGTTCCAGTACCTGATTTTGAAGATTCTAAGTATGGAACTATGGAGGAGGATCCACGGACCGTAGATCAATCCACGGTCCGTACTGGTGCTCCGTCGTTTGGTTCAGAGATTTGAAGATTTTGAAGTTAGAAATTTTCCCAAGTCCTGAGTCACGGAAGGGACCTACGAACCGTAGATCAATCCACGGTCCATAGGTCAGTATCGTCGATTAAAATCGTGTCCTGAAACATTATTTCCTTATTTTATTTCCTTTTTAGTTAGGACTTATTTTTCTATACATAGGGCATGTAAACCTCGTTTTTGGGGGTTAGACTTCATTACTTTTATTCTAGTTTTTGGCTTTGGAGAATAACTTGCAACTTTAGCAATTCTTAATTTCCTAAGCACGTTTTGGTGATTTTTACTTTGAAATTAAAGTTGAAATTGTGGGATTATTCTACTCTACTACATAAGTTCATGATTTATTCTTCAAACATTATGAATTGTTTTCTTGCTAACATGGGTAACTAAATCAACAACTAGGGTTGTGGGAACCATGAGCGATTAACGAAGTATGAATAGTAACTAAGTAATTCCCGAATAGAGTTTTGCATGCATTGATAAATCTTTCGTCTAGAAGTCTTTTTAACGGTGCGCAACGTTAGAACTCGCCTTGTTGCTACTTGCCGGACCAAGGAGGTATTTAATAAGAAAAGAATTATCAACATAGATTTAGTATGATACTATCTAATAGAATTAATGTCGATTGGTGCGAGGGTGAAAACTAAGCCATACATCGATGTGACGTCTAATATGAGGTAATGGTAAGGGTTAGTAAATTAATCACATGTAATAGGACCAAGGTGCGGGGTGAAATTATCTAGATGTCGGACCAAGGATTTAGAGATACATAACTTATCATTTTGCATGTAATACACTAGGAAGGGATTGCTATTACTAGGATTACGGAGTTATGAGATTATGGGGAACACATACGCCCTAGTATCCTTCTCAATTTGATAACAACAAAAGTTTGAATCTTGCTTACTAATTACTTTCATAATTTCCAAAATTTGTTACACAACCGCCCCCCCCTTTTTACTAATTTGTCTCGGAAATACATTGGCTAAACGAATATAATCGTTATTGAAATTAAGTCTAAACCATATTCCTCGTGGGATCGACCCCAACCTACAAGTTGGGTTCTTTACGTGATAACGATCGCTTATGCTTCTGAAAAGAAGTGTAATTTGAGTGTATCAGCCATCAAGGCCACAATGATATCTAGGAAAACATAAATGTTATATGGGTCATCAAAGCCGCTATAAGCTCTACACAGAAGCTAAAAATGACTGTGTAACAAGACAATACACCAAACAACCATCAAACATCAGCCAACTATCAAACATCAGCCAAAATGGAAAATAAAGTGGTTGTACAACCCAACACACTAGTCTACAAGCCTCTAAGAGTAGTAAAGCCTAGTCGGGACAGGGCCCCGACCTGCCCACAACTTTATACAACAATAGCCACCAAACCTCAAAATTCTGGTAGCTCCAGAAAAAAGAGGCTAGCAAACCTGTTGGATCTCAACCATGCTACTAGGAGGCCTATCGAGTCATCTATCGAGACCTGCAGGCATGAATGCAGCTCCTCCCAGGCAGTACAAAATAATGTACCGAGTATGCAAGGCAGTTATAAGTTGAAATTGGAGCTAATGCCATAAATACTCAAAGTAATGTCATATAAGGGTCAAAGATATTTTCAACATACTCATTTGCTTCTAAATCTATAAATAATGAGACTGATAACATAAATATTGTAAATACTCAAATTGAGAGCTAGAGGTTATCAAGAACCTACTTACTTGCTCTCGACTTAGCCTTACCAACCATAACGAACTAAGCAGTTTGCTTACCTAAATTGAGCTAACTAATGTCATCAAATAATGAAGTACAAGGGGAAGAAGGCTAACAATCATGATAATACATCCTAAATATCTCCTGTCACAAATCATACAATAATAGTCAAACAATAACCTAACCACCCCCCATAAGCACGACAAGTACAATTCAAAAAGCAAGACCACCTACTTGAGCCCAAGAGGTGCCAATTCACTCTATATACCCCTATTGGTAGTCCCCCCAACCCCGTAGTCCCTCATACGCTATAATATTGTCTCGTAGGTAGCAAATAGCCCTCTTAGGCATCAACATAGCCACGTAGGCAGCTCAGGAAGCTCATAGCCATCTTAGGCAATAATATAGCCATGTAAGCAACTCATAGCCCTCTTAGGGAAAAATATAGCCCCAAGTGGCACATAGCCCTCATAGGTAACAATATAGCCCTGTAGGCAGCTCATAGCCCTCTTAGACATCAATATAACCTCGTAGGCAGCTCATAGCCTTATTAGGCATCAATATAGCCTCGTAGGTAGCTCATAGCCCTATTAGGCATCAATATAGTCCCGTAGGCAGCTCATAGCCCTCTAAGGGAAAGATCACATTCATGTAGCTAACCTCAATAGTCCCAAGGGTAATAACAAACTATTCGAATAGACCAAAGACAAGCATTATGGAAATAAGTAATGTATATGAACAATCATTCTGCATTATCTACATATTGAGTTGTTAATTTATGGAATACATGTCTCAATCATAAATGTCTATATCAATCACAACATCTAACATAATTGAATAAGGCTAAGAGTAACTTGGCTAATGACAACTAGTCGTATCTTTCTTATGACTTACTGTATCTTGAGCACAAATGACCTTGTGTCTGTATCTTGAGCCTTTTGGGCTCATATTGTTGTATATGAGAAGTGAGAACTAAGTAAATTGCTAGTCCCTTGAAAGCCAACACATGACCAACAAAACCATTATGTGCAGAAATATAATTTGACCAATTTGGATGCTTTTCTGAGTACATCACTATCTCTTATTTTAGAGGCTTTTTATTATCAAAATAAAATCTGATCTTATTAAACTCATGTAAGGATCAATTAGTGGCATATAAATAGTTATTGAATAGGCTCACTTCTCATATAATTGCACTAATTTCACTACATGGATAGAGTTAATGTCCCAGTAATATTAATAATTTATAAAACTCTTATAAAAATAAATATACATGTAAATATATCTTAACCAAAGAATTTTTCATAAGTATTTAAAACATTTTGGGAAGGCAATGGAAATATATATTATAAAATTTCAACAAAAATTCGATGTTACCATATCATGCGCGGTGCTATTAGAACTCTAAAAATTTAGGCTCATAAGCCTTCAACATGCGACCAAAGGCAACTGTGAATTCCCAAGGTGTTACATAATCCACCCAAAAGCATCAACAAAAGGCTCCAAGCCTAGAACTATCCAATCCCAGTCGTCGTCAAAGCACAAAACATCTGATAACGCATCGAGCTGCAGAAATAGGAAGAGAAACCAAAAAGTCTATTAAGCTATGAAATTTCCTAAAATAAGGTTCATACTATAAAACTCAAATCATCTATTCCAGTCTACAAGGATCTAGTCCGTTTGAAAAAACGTCGGAGATGAAATAAGGCAATAAGGCTCGCGAGTCTAAGGCAACACTAGTTTATCTTAGACTAAGGTCGAACATGCTCAATATAACAAGTAACAACACAATTAATACACAACAGTATGCAACAACTAACATAAACCCCAACTAGCATGGTACTAAACCCGATACAATGTCAATCAATCCTAAAACATGGTATCTAAGAAAAGAAATAAGAATAACTATGTACCGGTCCCCCAAATTACTCAATTCAAAATGTATTTATGAAATCAAGCTCAATTTATATGGAAAGGAAGTTGTAGCCTACATGTAGGCCGACCACACATGCTCAAAGTCACAAGACCAGAGCTTTTCCTTTCCAACGGCCTCTAAACGCTACCACTCTATCAAACACAATACTAAATAATACCATATATAATACATGGAATATTTCTTCTAATACTTCCTACCAAACGAACCCTCAATGACAAAAATTTCAATGTCGAAAACTATTTTCCAAAAGCTCTCTATTTTCTCTCTCCTTTGGCCTATTTATAGTTTCCCAAAATTCACTGTGTGACCAACTCGGCCACAGTAGTCGGGCTAGCCAAACAAGATTGGTGAATCGTCATTTGTTCCTTAGCTCGGCTTTCTTTTACTTCAGGCTTCAGGTGTTTGAACCTCAGTTGGTGAACTCGATCGAGTTTGTCTTTCACATTTGGCAGACCTTTGATTACCACATTTGTCTTTTAAGCCTTCATTTTTCATCAAAGTCATGTCACCTTCGGAAATGGTCATCTTGTTCGCCCTTCAACTTCAGCGAGTCGCTATTTTATCCTTCAATTCCCCGACCTGGCTTGGATATTTTCAATTGAGAGAATTCTCACTTTGGGCAAGGTCAGGCCACTTGGGCGATCCTCTCTATTGGTTAGGAGATTCTCCGTTGGGAGTTTGTATTCTTTTAAATGATTTTGGTCTCTTTATCTTGTATTCGTCCTTGCCTTGTCCTTTAGCCTTCATAGCTGCAAAACATCACAATATTATCATAATAAGATGTAATTAGGCATTAAGGACCCTAACTGTTGAATTAAAAAGGCCTCAAATGAATGTAAATCTACCACTCATCAACCGACCTTGAAAAACTCCGCTCAATTTCCCTTGAAGTTGGCAAAACACCGCCCCAAATCCTTCCCTTGAAGTTGGAAAAACACCGCCCAAAATCCCTAATAAACATGAGTCTACAGTAAAAGGAGGACACTTTCAATTTTATATGTTTTCCGACACTTTTTAGGTCTTAGTTTGGGTTGAACTGTGACCATTGTAGCCTCATTAGTTTGTACATGCCAGATTCCCCGAGGTGACAAGTCATCTTACATGTAGAGATTGATATTGATAATGGTAGTAATGATTGTAGTTCTAATGAGGCCAACTTTGTTAGTGCAAATCGATGTGCTTCACTATTTTGAGTAGTTGATAATGGCTCTTCATTGGCATCGACATCCTGATATTACTACTCACTGCACAGAGGAGTGTGGTGTCTTTACTTGCATAACTATCACATGAATACTCACCGCTCAAACACCAAGTACCTCTTATCTCTTCTGAATGCATAACTAGGGGTCAATTTAGTTACAAATTCATGTTGTATAGCTTTCTCTATGATGTGCGATGTTCATTAACCGGTCCTATGACAACAAAAAATTCTCTGCTTACTCGGTGCCATATTTGTCTCAACAAGGTGTTGGAGATTCACGATCAAACTGTGTGAGCCAATGACAAACTATTCGTCGGGTTGGGCTGTATCCACAAATACCGGTATTCAACCATGCACAATAATAGGTGGTGATATCATGAGTTACAACAAGAGAATGATTAACCATCCTGAACGCGCGCGGGGACACAAAAAATACTGCATTCCTTTAAGAAATAAGATGAAGCATTTCTTAACATGTGGAATTTGCGACATCCATTGCAACATACCGTTACTATAAATGGTTTACAAATTCAAAAACGTAAACAAATAGTGAATGATCATGGATTAGGAGTTTGCTTATTGAGGATTGAAAGCAAAATCTTGAAACATCCGGCTATAGTAAAAGAACGATTTTTGGAGTTTCTCTGCTAGCTTATTGTAGTGAAATTCCTATGGCTTTATGCACCAGGTTAGTCAATACGAGTTTCAGCCTCTCTTGCATTTTACCATTATCAAACCTTGGTTGATTAATAATTTAGATGTGTACTTAACTTGTCAGAGCATAGACTCTCACACACATACACACATAAAATTGAAGCTTTTCGAGAACAAAGGTTAATACTTTTCTAATCTCCAGCTTAAATTTGTAAAGATTTTTTGTTCTTTGTGTAAGAGTATGTTGCTTTATAAGAGTTGAATATGATTATGAAATCTTGAGTATTATTGATACAATATGTGATATTTATACATGTACAAGTATATATGAGAAAGGAGTTTGCTGGACATAAGAGACCTAAAGAGAAGAGGAAATAACTATGTATAACTCAAACATAATAACGTACTAGGACTCTACATCCTTATCCTTATCATCCCCCCTCAACATTGGCTCAATTTGCTTGAGACCAATGTTGCTAACAAAGTTGACAAAGGACCTTCTGGGAAGTGCTTTAGTTAGTGCATCTGCTAGTTGAGCTCCAGTTGGAGTGTGATGAACTGAAATTTGTCTACTTTCCACTTGGTCACGGACAAAATGAAAGTCAATTGCGACATGTATCATTTGACTGTGAAAAACTGGATTGCGACACAGGTAAGTGTCACCAATGTTATCGTAAAAAACCTTAGGAGGACAACGCAGCTTGAACTGAAGTTCTTGCAGCAGGTTAGTTAACCAGTTCAACTCAGCTACAACACTTGCTACAGCCCTGTATTCTGCCTATGTGGAAGATCTGGCAATAGTGCGCTGCTTGTTGGAGCACCAACTAATGGGATTCTTTCCAAGAAAAATAACATAAGTAGAAGTGGAGTGTCTAGTGTCGGGAATACCACCCCAATCTACATCTGAGTAGGCGAGTAACTAAGAAGAGCTACCATGTTTGAAGTGAAGTCCATAGGTTACCGTTCCTTTCAAATAACGAAGAAGCCTCTTTGTTGCTTGCCAATGTTTAGCTGATGGAGAGTGTTGGAATTGCGCGAGCTTGTTTACTGCAAAGCATATATCAGGTCGTGTGAAGATGAGGTATTGCAATGAGCCAATGACCTGCTTATAAATTGTAGCGTCTGCTGGAGGAGAACCGGCATCCAAGGATAAAACATCACTTTTGGATAGATGAGTGCTCACACTATTAAGAGTCTATCCATTGGCATGTTGTATAACTTTAACACCTAGAAAAAAATGTAAAGGACCAAGGTCCTTAATCGAAAATCTATCTCCCAACAGCTTAATTGTTGCCTGGACATAGAAGTTGTTAGAGCCTGTAACAATGTTATCAACATAGATCATAATAATAATGACAGAATCAAGAGACCACATGATGAATAAAGAATCATCAGATTTGGAACGAGCAAAGCCAAAGGATAAGAGAAACTTCTTGATTTCAGTATACCGTACTCGTGGTGCTTGGTGAAGTCCATAGATATATTTGTGTAGTTTACACACATGATTTGGAAATCGGGAATCCACAAAGCCAGGTGGTTGTTGCATGAAAATAATATCATGAAGAGTACCTTGTAAAAAGGCATTGTTTACGTCAAATTGACGCAATGGACATTTAAGAGACACGGCTAGGGACAAGATAAGGTGAATGGTTGTGATTTTAACAACTCGACTGAAGGTGGAATGAAAGTCAATTCAAGGACATTGATGAAACCCTTTTGCCACTAATCTGGCTTAATAACGCTCTATGGATCCATCAGGTTTGTGTTTGACACGAAACACCAATTTACATCCAACTACGTTTTGAGAGGGAGTAGATGGAACCAATGACCAAGTTTTATTTTTAAGTAAGGCCATGTGTTCTTCTGCCACTGCAGCCTGCCATTCAGGATATTTGGATGCTTGACTGAAGATATTTAGGGTAAGTGAAAGGTGCTTTACTGTTGAGGTTGCAAGGTAATCAAAAACCATTTTGGGTTTGAAAATATTATTTTGAGACCTGGTTACCATTCGATTGATGGTGTTGCTGGAGTTGGATATGGAGATGCATATGGACTACTATTTTGAGAAGGATAAAAAGACAAAGAGTGAGTAAGAGGACTTACAATTGAGACAGTTGTCATCCAGATGGCCTTAAGTCTGCGATCTGTGAGTAGACGTGGAGTTGACCAAATCAGTAGTAGTAGGAGTTGGAATAGGGTCTGCAACAACAGGTTGTGAGGAAGAGGAAAGACCAGAGGAGTCATCTGGACACAACCATTTTTCCATGTGCAATACTTGTGGACGAGATAGTTGATAGTTGGTTGTGAATGGAAAAATATGTTCAACGAATACGACATGCCTAGAGATATAGACTTTTAAAGTGGCAAGGTCTAGGCAAGCATAACTATTTGTGGCAGCGGAATATCCCATAAATACACAAGGATTGGACTTGGGATAAAGTTTGGTTGATGTGTAGGGCTTTAACCATGGATAGCAAAGACAACCAAAGACCCTTAGTTTAAGAGGGTTTGGGGTGGTATTAAAGAGACACTGAAATGGAGATTTAAGACCAAGAAGTGGTGCTGGCAACCTGTTAATGAGGCAGACTGCAGATTGGAATACGAGAGACCAAAATTTGAGAGGGACAGAAGCATGGTGAGAGTTAAAGCAGTGTCCACAACATGGCAATGTTTTCTTTCGGCAGTGCCAACTAGTTGGGGAGTGTGTGGAGGGCTTATGAGATGTTGGATCCCAAAGTTCAAGAGAGTGGATTTAAGGCCAATGTATTCACCTCCGCCATTAGTGTACATCGTTTTAATTCTCAGTTAAAATTGGTTTTGAACCATTAGAACAAAATTAGTGAAAATTTCCTTCACATCTGATTTGGATTTTAAAGAAAACAACCAAGTATATTTTGTGAAATGATCAACAAAAATAATATAGAATCTGAAATTATCAAAAGAGATAGTTGGAGAAGGACCCCAAACATTTGAGTAAATAGCATCAAAGGCCTAGAACTTGTAATTGAACTGTCACCAAAAGGTAGCCGATGATTCTTATTGCATAAACAAGAATTACATAATGTAAAGGACTCGACATGGTTCACTGGTAGGTTGAAATAAGAGACACAAGCTTTGGTAATACGAGGTTGAGGATGACCAAGACGAGCATGCCACAGATGCAATGATGGAGATGTTGATGCAACAAAATGTGCTTGAGGACGAAGTGTGACTGATTTCGTTATGTCTGCAGGCCTCTCATAGAGATCACCATTACTCTTGCCTTGAAGAAGACATTCCCCCGTGCTCAAATCCTTCACAGCAAAAGAATAAGGAAAAAATTCAATGGAAGTTAGATTTTGTCTACAAAATTGAGCAATAGAAATCAACTTCTTTTTTATAGATTGAGAGCAAAGAACATCTTTTAAAAGAAATTTGGCTGCAAGACTAGGAGAAGATAAAGTAGTGTGACCAATATGAGTAATAGGAATTCGTTTACCATCACCAATAATTATTGCATCCGTTCTAGAGAACTCAGTTAGAGTCTGGAGAGACTGAGAGTTGTTTGTAATGTGATGAGAGGCTCCAGAATCAATAACCCAAGGGCTTGGGGAACGGGTGAACCACTGCAAGCCAAATCATCTGCAATGGACTTGATTTCTCTCATATAATCACTAATTGAACGTGCATCTCGTTTGACATTTGCCAGAGTATCGCGCAAACTGAAAATTCTTGAGTGCGATTTGCTGGCATAAGTTGTTTGGAGAATACCCAAGCTTCTTTGGCAGTGGAAGCATGGGCGATGAGGGGAGCGATTGTAGCGTCAACTAATGCCATAATAGCATTGCGAACAAGACTGTCTTGTCGTTGCACAATCTCAAGTTAGGTTGGGAATTTGGTTATTGTCTTTGTCCAGAGACTGCACATTTGGGATGGGAAGTGAGCCATCAACAAAGGTAAGAAGATCGTAACCAAAACAATAGTGTGGTAACTTGGGATTTCCAAGTTGGATAATTTGCACTTTCTGTTAATTTGAAGGATAGTTGGGATGCAAGGTCAAAAGAGATCAATTGAGAGGGTTGAATGACACCCCCTTGATTGAGAGTGACTGTTGAAGAGTTAGGGGACGAGGAAGAGGAAGTATCAAGCATTCTGGAACAAAAAGGAAGCATCGAAATGCTGGGAAAAAAAAGAAGAGGATCAGATATACTCGTTAAAGTATTTAGTAGGCTCTTGATACCATATAACTGGACATAAGAGACCTAAAAAGAAGAGGAAATAAATACGTATAACTCAAACATACTAACGTACTAGGACTCTACATCCTTATCCTTATCAGCTTCTACCTTTTATCCTTTCAGTCCTACATAAGTGATAAATGAAACCTAATTGCATTTATTATTGGCTACGCTGAAGTTTTTCCGAAAGATTTCACTTACAAGTTGGGGAATGTTTTCTTTCTTGCTCAATTGTTATATTAGTAACTTCTGAGTTCATCCATATAATGTAGAGTAAGCAATGATTTTCTTGTATGTCGCAATTCCAATTATTCTGTTGGTATTTTGCAAAACTCTCACATGACCCTTATTTAAATAAGCAGCTCTTGACGCATCAAGCATATCTCAAATGTAATTGCATTGACTATACCTTATTTGATATGAGCTTTCTTTATTCTGTGTTCCAATCAAGTTTGTAATGAAATGTTTAGCGAGGTCAAGGTGATGTCTCCTCATTTTGGACTTAGATGGGATATACTATTGAATATTGATGACCTATCGATGTAGGATTAAGGTTTTATTACTACAATTTAATATATGAATCTATATGTTCCTTCACTTGCACCAGATTCCTAAAACTGGTGTAGCGCTATGGATAGTACTCTTCTTCTTGTGGATTGTTACTACAGTGACAAGACTGAGATTGTGGTGGTTCTGTTGGGTATTGTTTGTCCTAAGTTTCTTACCATAAATAGGTTTCCTTTTAGGAAAAAGTTTAAGGATTTGACTAATCTTTTTCTTGGAGGAAAAGGTTTAGGAATCTATAAATATAAGTTTGTTCCTTGTGACTTAATCATCATTCACAATGTATTCCTAGGGTTTGGAGAGTTTCGGTTATGGGGGAGAATTTGTGAACCTCTTTGTATTCCGAGTGAATTGGTTGAGGTTATTTCTCTCTATATTTTGTACTCTCATATTTATATAGTGGATTGCTCATCTCCTTTGTGGATATTAGGTCGATTGACCGAACCACGTTAAATTTTTGTGTCTTTTAGTATATTTTCTCGTTTGTCTTCTTACTCATGGTCTTTCGAGGTTTGCTTTGCTAACTTCCACATTACACTTGATTATTTTTCTGTCCTAACATGTTCTTGAATTTTGGACCAAATAGAAGCGAAAATGAAATCAAGAAAATGGTGATTGAAGAAAATTTCCCAAAACTTTCATTAGTTCGGGAAGCATATATATATATTTTTCCATAGCTACATTTTAACTTGTGGAATTCAAAGTCCTTCATTGATTCTCATAATACGATGACCTCAATTATTTACACTTAATGAAAATATTATTTAGATTTTACTAATTGTTTGTTTGCATTTTAGGTCTGTATTTAATGTCATAAGGAGATATTAGAAACAATGAAACTGCAAAATGTTTCATTGTCAAATCATCACACAATTTTTAAAAAGTCATCCGAACGAGTATAATAGTTCATCTGAGTTAATTCAAATAGTGAATTAACTTGCATAAATTGGCTATTTTTTAAAACATGACTCTTATTCTTTGAAAAACTTTGTTTTAAACATACTTATATGAATTTAGATCTTGAATTAAATTATATATACCAAGCTTAGTAAAAATATATTAAAAGGTTATACGACATGAGGCAGGGCGATATGGGTTGAAACTATTTTAATCAACTTAATATGCAATTTTCATTCTTTCTTCTCTATTTTTCATCATTTTGCCTTTTTCTTTTCTTTTTTCTTGTAACTAATGTACTTTTTTTTTCATGTTTCCATGTGAGGTTTCAGCATATTTATCACACATTTTCTACTAATTTCTCTTTTTCTTTTTAATTAAAATATAATTAGAAATTTGTCTGTACAAGAGGTACTAGCTATTCGAACTATCATAATTTTAAACTCAATAATTTTTCTCAATGATAAGTCTTTCTGGTCAATCTAAAAATTATTTAAATTGTTAAAAATAGAAAACTTAAATTCATATAAGGAGAAGTTAGCTTAAATGAATAAACAAATTAGGAACTAAGCATTCATTTGGATCAAAATTAGTCATCACGCTGTAACTGAACCCGCACCCACGTATATCTTAACATGTCTCACATCGGCCTACACTAAAATCTCATTAAATTTATATAGGCAAAATGCATAAGCGGCCCCTTGAACTTGTAAGGATTTTCCTTATAGACACCTTAACAAGGACTCCTTCATATTGAACACTTAAACCACTCAAAAAGTGTACCTATCAGCACACTTGTCTGACTTGGCACTTATCGTGTGAGGCATTTGTTTTAAGGTGCAGCGCGTGACATTACACATCTCCTACATGGAAAAATCTAATCCTACGTGGTAATACACATCACAAAACACCCAACCCCTCAGTTATTTCTCTAAATCCCCAAAATGTGTTCCAAAAAACCCTAGAAATTTCTTTCACGATTCCCGCTCAATATGTGGTCGATTCAAGAAAGTTGATCAATAATCTTCATGTTTTCTTCCTACGGCGTGGTCGATTCAAGAAAATAACTTTTGTTGTTGTGTTTTAAGGTTGATTCGAGAAAGCTAGGAGATTTTGTGTTCAATCTTGTGAAGTAAGTTCGATTTTCGAATCTCTATGACTATTGCTGTCAATTTCCCCTTTAAATATAGCATCTATTTTGTACATTATGATGTTTTGTACATATGTGAATAAAGTTTGAATTTTTTAGGGTTTTCTTGTCAGTAATTTGTCGGATTTATTTGAATTTTTTTTTAGGGAATCTTATGGATATTATTATAGTAACTCGCTTTCACCATGGTGGTAAATTTGTGGAAGGCACATCTGGTGGAGGTCTCACTTACATAGGGGAAAGTGAAGTGGAATATGTAGGTATCGATAAAGACCACTTTTCTTTAATGGAATTGCTTTTTTATACTAGAGATCTAGGGTATGTTACTGTGGGTGGGTTTTATTTTAAAGACCCTACAACCAATAACTTTGTCTTAGTGGATAACGATTTTAGCTTACTAAACCTTATAAAAGACCTAGGTGATGGTGACTTTTTGGACTTGTATGTTCAACATGTTGTGGATGAGGTAGAGGTTATTAAAGATGGGGTCCCTACAGGTTATCTTTGTGGGCCAACAATTGGTGAAAATGTTAATGAGGATGGGGTAGAAAACTCACATAATATTAATGTGGATGAAGGGGCCCAATCTGAGAATATTAATGTTGAAGTTGGTGTAGATGATGCATCAGATCTTGAAGGTGTTGAAACAGATTGGGATATTAGTGATGATTCACAAGAGTTTGCTATTCCAGATGATGATGACTCAGAGATTGATGAAGAGTTGAGAACTCTTAGAAATGAAAGGAGAACCAAATTGCAGAGGAAAAAACTTGTTTCTATAGAGGAAATAATTCTTGGAGTAGCTGGTGTTGATAGAGGATTTGAAGACATTGGAAAGAACAAGGCTGCTAGGTATGTAGGAAGATTGGGGGGAGATGAGCAATATATTGATAGTTCAGAACTGGATAGTGATGACAGTAGGGATGAATTAGATCCTGAAGCTGTGGAAGGTGTTGATTTACCAGCTAGAAGAAAAAGTAAAAAGGTTAGATTTGATCCTGATTGTGTAGTTGCTATATTTGAGCTTGGTATGGTATTTGAAAATGCCATAGAATTTAGAAAGGCTGTGACAGAGTATGCTGTGGAATATAAAGTCAAATTAAAATTGAGGCCTAATGAAAAACATAGAGTCAGAGTTAAATGTCAGCATAAGAAATGCAAATGGTTGTTGTATGCTAGTCTAGACAAAGACTCTGGTGACTTTATTGTTAAGAATTACTATCATGTTCATCAGTGCCCTACCACAACCAA